>OZ010707.1:2517745-2627038 GCA_963932265.1 Thymelicus lineola | reverse complement strand
CGATTTTAAAAATTCTTTCGCCATTAGAATGCTACATTATTCCTGAGTAACATAGGCTATATTTATTTTTAGAAAAAAATAGGGATCCTTGCTAAAACTTCAGTAACGTGAACCAAGGTGTAAAAAAATTGCTTAAAAATTTCTTTCATCGCATACGCTGCGGAAACTATTGATGATAGAACAAAAAAATGTTCTACAATATTAGAGAACATATTAATATCTACAAAAAACGTCGCGATACCATATGTCCAGCTATTGTAGTTATGTCATTATAACCACTTTTTACATTTTAAAAGTCAATAAAAAAGTTGACCAACATCAGACCATGATAACTATACCTTCGTATTAATCCTTATCCAAATAAATCATTTCATATTCAAAACTGTTTCAATAGCTATTAATAACTTTTTGAATTACTCAAATCGGACATTCCATTCAGAAGATATTGGAAAATCATCCCCAGGGATAAAAATAGCAATTGGAAGTCACTTAAATACAAAACAACTTCGTCAGTTTTAGAGTTATAAACATGAACATTTTTATGTAAATTCATAGTTACATACAAAAGTTAATTTAAACACATTTTTTTGGAAAATCATCCCCTAAATGGTTAATTAAGGGGATGCAAGTTAGTATGGCAACTTCGTCAGTTTTGAAGTAAGAAGGGTGAAAATTTGTACTTATACATTTAAGCTTATAGTTAAACACAAAAAATAAGTGTATCACGGTTTTTTCGAAATTCATCTCCTAAGTCATTCGTCACTACACGCTTTATATTGGCTTCACCGGTATGTTTGTAACTTCTCTTTGGACTTGATTTTGACCCACTTCAAACAGTCAGATTTCTTTCAAACTTCGTAGACTTATAAGAACAAAAGATAATTCAATATTTAAAAGCAAAAAAGAAAGAAAGAAAACCCTAATTACACACTTTAATTAGCTTTAAACTGTCAGATTTCTTTCAAACTTCGTAGACTTATCGAGGACCGATGACAATTCAATATTTAAAGAAAAAAAAGAAAAAAAGAAAGGAACAAAGAAAAACCTACATGTAGTAAGTACGCGAGTGAGAAGTTATACTTCTTTGGCATCTATAAATAAATATTTAACACTAGCTGTCTTGGCGAACTTCTTATCGCCTAATAAGGGAACATACCAAAACCACGTGCCTCATTTAGGGGGGGGGAGGGGGTCCTTCAAAACACCACGATTGGTCACAGAGGGGAGGGGGGGGGGGGCGTTTAGGTTTTTGTCACGTAGTCAATATTTTAGCAACCATTGCGCCACAAAGTCCTCAAATATAAGCAAAATTATTATTTTTTAACTCTGTTTTTGCAAAAAAGTATTGAAAACCGTATTTATCAATTACTACGTTAAAACTAGGGGGGAGGGGGGGTCTTCTCATATATTACGGATGGTCACGAAGGGGGGGAGGGGGGTAAAATGTTGGAAAAAATGGGTTACGTGGTTTTGGTATGTTCCCTAATCAGTGATTCATGTAATTTGTTGTTACTTTTAACCTTTATAGTTTTGGTAGGTTTAACAAATCAGAGACCATTAAATTCCCCCTCTCTCTTTCCTCCCGCTCCCTCTCCCCCTCCCCTTCCCCCTCCCGCTCCTGCTCGCTCTCCCCCTTTCTCTCCCCTCCCCCTTCAGCTCCCCCACGCCTCCCCTCCTACTTTTACCTTTTATAGTTTTGGTAGGTTTAACAAATCAGAGAACATTAAATACCCTCTCCCTCTCCATTCCGCTCCCCTCATTATCTCTCTTATTTTCTATTTTTTAGTTTGGTTTTCTATAAAAGCGTGTTTTTTAGTTTTTTTAACTATTATTTATTTTTGACCTCAGAAATGTGAAAACTGACATGTAAGCTTATAGTTAGAAACAAAAATGAATAGTTGTAGTTGTAACACGGGGAGGAGAGGGGAGCAGGAGCGGGAGAGGGAGAGGGAGCAGGAGCGGGAGAGGGAGCAGGAGCGGGAGAGGGAGAGGGAGAGGGAGCAGGAGCGGGAGAGGGAGCAGGAGCGGGAGAGGGAGAGGGTGCGGGAGAGGAGAGGGAGGAGATATGCACATAAAAACTATAGCGGCTAAGAACGGCTGGACTGATTTAAATGATCTCTGATTTGTTACATTCTAAGGCGATACGAAGTACGCCGGGTCAGCTAGTCTGCATATATAGTGTGTCCAAATTATTACTTATACACTTATATTATCTATACTAATATTATAAAGAGGAAAGATTTGATTGTTTGTTTGCATTGGATAGGCTACGAAACTACCGAACCGATTTGAAAAATTCTTTCACTGTTGGGAAGCTACACATTAACATAGGCTATATTATATTTTTTTTACTATTTTCCCGAAGCAAAGCGAGGGCAATTTCCTAGTGTAAAATAAATTATAAAATGAATTAGCAAAAGATAATAATTAAGTTTTGTAAATCGGCATATTCACCCACCGGGTTATGGCCATAGACAAAAAAAGCGTTAATCTATTTTATTCAATTTGGACGCCATTTTCTCTAAAAGACCATACTTTTTTTGTTGCAATAATTATTTTTATTTACGTAGTATTACGTTTATCTACCTAATATAGGAATTTAGGAAACAATGTTATATTATCCTAAATAAATCAGTCCTTGATAATCCAATCCTAAATCGGATTAAACGAGTAGGTAGATATCGAAGTTCGGTGTCCACTGATTTCGGTAGGATAGACGTTAAAGCTGGACAGTCTTTCATAGAAGAAAGGATTCAACTAAGCAACTCACTTCAGGACAATAAAATTGTACCACCTGTTTTAGATACCTATTTAACTATTAATATTAAAACTTTAAATATAAAAATGCAAATATAAATATTATAAAAATGCAAACTCACCAGCAACCATCTTGACACACACAACACCTGAACATGGTCAAAACGCAACTGATTTAACCCTTAACCCGCAACCTGGGTCAAAGCTGTCTTACCGGTTATCTTTACTAGGGGCCACTACAAAAGATGCGAAAGGGTGCCAACTGGACATAATAGAATCACCTTTTAGAAAAAAATAACGGACGGAAGAGGGACAATAGGGTATTTGATTATAATATTTGGACCTATTTAAGTATCCAACGGACTCTATTGTGTTTTGTGCGGAACTGACCTAACCGGTTTTTGGATGTTTTGGCGTTTTAGGGTTGGGTTGCACTGCTGGCATGTCGGTATTATTGAAATGATTTTTTTTGTAGTATACAAATGATAAAATACAAATGTTAAAAAAATATTCATAATTAAATTTTAATTGATTTTTTCCTATTGATAAAGTGTGAAATTCATTGTTTAATTAGATATGACAGATAGATAAATTACAGTCCATATATTCTTAGAACAGTCTTTATGTCTCGACTTAACTCTTAATTTTAAGCAAACTTAAATGTCTTAACTTAATTTTATATTTATAAATAAATTTTACATTTTAAGGCATCTTGATAATATATTTTCAGAATTTTATTTATCGATAAAACTATCGATAACACCTCTGCAAATTATCATCAAATGCCAACACATGCGTTAAAATTGTTCAACAATAAAAAATAGAATTGTCCATCTACAAAGGATCGCATTTGCATTCTGACCAGACCGGTTTTCACACGAGGGGTTACTGTAGTCAAGCTGGGCCTTGGTGACTACAAGACCATCATTGCTACCACTCCCGGTTGGACAACCAGAATGCCTGCAAAATTATCGCTATACTTGCCCAACACTTTATGTCAAAAGCAGAAAGAAAAACAACACACAAGATGAAATAGGGTAATTAAAGAGTCATGTGGAAAAATTACTTACTCTGCTCTCTAGAAGAAACATTTTTTTTCCGTGATTGAATAGGACTATAATCCTATTTAACATTGGTATTGGATACCATTTAACGTGGATTGTCTTAAGTAATACCACCACCACTCGTTTTGCTAATATAAATATTTTAAGTTGTGAAAATAGAAAAAGTTATTTTAATTTTAACCATTATTTATCAGAGCAATTGTGAGATCATTCTGATTTAAGTTCTTAAAAAGTACTTAACACCTGGTTTATCGTCGGAAATGACTTGCAATTATCAATCGAGAGCAGAGTATGCAAATCGGTTTAACAATAACCCGTCACCGGCCATCAGACAATAGACAGTTGCCCAGATCGGACCGGTTCTCACGCGAGGGTTAGCGGACATATTGCTAATAATTGCTACTTCGTCACCTTAAAGAAGCTGTCGGCGATGCATAAGTGTAATTTTTGGATTATTATATTTATTTTGATTTCTACAAAACTACTGTAGTAAGCTGGTATTCGTTCAAAATTTATTTAGAAACAAATGAGGTCGGAGATATGAAAATTTAAGTTTAAAAATTAAAACGCTTTTACGATTAACAACTTTTTACTATAGTTGCCTTTACCTACTAGTAGTTTTTACTATTAACGGTGAATAAGAAATTGAATTTATAACTTTACTAAAAATTTGTAGTCACAAATATTATCCTACTAATAGGTACCTACCTTTAATAATGAATGCAAAAGTTTGCGAAAATGTCTTGATGTTAAGGTTAAGATGTATAATCACGCGCTAACCGTTGAACGGATTATGATGCAACTTCGCACACCTTCTCACGTCCAGACTTAAAAAAATGGACAGATTGAAAATAGAACCTCCCGATATAAACTTTGTTCGCAATGTCCGTTCTAGTACTTTATACTTCAATGGTTATAAGTTGGTTGGCTATAAAGCCTATAAATAAATAGGTAATACAGTCCTGTAGGTCTGCTCGCTACGCCGTAGAAGTATGGCTAACTTTACTAACCTTCGGTTTACACATATTAAGTAGTTAAGTAGATAACTAAATTTTAAGTAAATTAATACGTGTAAACGGACAATTTAGTAGTTAAAATTTAGTACGCAAGTAAATAAGTAATTTAGAATTTTTTCTATTTTTTGTTAACTAGGTCGGCCGTGGGCGGTGGGGTGATATCACTTAAATACGTTTGACAGACACTTTTTAGTAAAAATTTAGTAAAATGCATAAGTACAATAATTTAGTAGGTTATGAAGAATCGTATGAACTAAAGAGCTTTACTTAATTATTACGTTTTTACGCGCACTAAAAATTATTCACTTAAATTTAGTTAAGATTTAGTTATCTACTTAACTACTTAATACGTCTAAACCGGACATAAGAGAAGGCTATGGCTGCACTACCTCCGTCTATTTCTAGCATTGGCCTTTACCTGTCTCCCACACGATACACAAGGGGTATTAAACTAAGATTTTAAATACAATAAAATTATTCTTACTCCACACCTACACAATTTGTCTATTAATGTGTATCGAATAATATCAAGCCATAAAATTCTCATTAGAATAACTTTGTGGCAACTGCACTACACGCCACAAGTTGAAATTATTAAATACTCGTATCCAGTGCCGGATTTATATTTTTTATGAGTATAGGCCAATTAATTTTTGCCGCCCCATGTAGGTACTTTTCTAAAATAATAATTTTCCATTCATAGTGAGGAAGGCACTGAATTAGTCACTAAGAAAGTGCGTAAAAAAACAAGAATTAAATTTTTTTGCGACACTTTTTAATAGCAAAATCATCTATAATATCGTCTTCTGAAACCTGCCGCCCCTAGGACGCTGCCGCCCCTAGGCCGCAGCCTATACAGCCTATTGACAAATCCAGGACTGCTTGTATCTAGTAGGTAAAATAATTTTAACATTTACGAAAAATCTGTTATTGATTTAGTAATCTTATTTATATTATAAATGTGAAAGTTTGTGAAGATGTTTGTATGTTTGTTCCCCAATCACGCCACAAATACTTAACCGGTTTGCCTGAAATTTGGAACGGAGATAGCCTATACCCTGGATTAACACATAGGCTACTTTTTATCTCGGAAAAAATCAGGGTTCCCGCGGGACTTGTCAAAAATCGAAATCCATGCGTGCAAAGCCACGGGCATCATCTAATATCTAGTAAGTAAAATAAAATCAGTCTAATATCTAGTATGGTACTATATATCTAAATTAATTAATTAAAAATTTCGTTTAGAAACCACTACTGCGGACGAAGCCGTGGGCAAAAG
The DNA here is from genome assembly GCA_963932265.1 of Thymelicus lineola. Lineage (NCBI taxonomy): Eukaryota > Metazoa > Arthropoda > Insecta > Lepidoptera > Hesperiidae > Thymelicus > Thymelicus lineola. The sequence goes on along the minus strand of OZ010707.1, from coordinate 2,620,922 downwards.
CTAGAGAATCAAGTGACTATAAGTTAGGTATTAAATTATCTACGTTTGGATACCTAATACTTATCACTTAACGCGGAGAAAGAAAAAGCGATTTAAAGTTATTAATTAACGTATTGAACACTGGTTCTTAAAATCTTGTTTTTAATTTATAAGACAAAGCATTGAAGTAGGTACCTACTATTACTAGCGTATAGAACCGACCGCGACACCCCGAACACCATGTAGGTATGTCCCAATGCATTGGCGCCACGTGGCTTCAATCTTCAATGGATTCGTTCGATTTTGAAAGGAGAACGGGGGCTCAATTTTGAAAATCGAACCTCCCGGGCGGGACACACATTTTGTTCGAGATGTCTGTTCTATGACATTATACTTCAATGAGACAAAGTGAATTTTTCAACCTTCGATCACAGCTACTCATTCGGCTTCCCACACGGACAATAAAAGACAAGACTCATTGAACCCTTGCATAAAGGGTAATTAATTTGAATAACAATGTGGTCGTTTCGACCTGAGACTTTTTTCTCGAGACGATGTTAGGGTTACTTGTCTTGTCATATATTATTTGTCGGACATAATGACCGAGCGGTTAATGTTGGTGCCCTCTTAATGATTTAGAAAGGGTTAAGTTGAGATGAATGAATCTGTGACCGTTAAAATAATATGATGTTTCTTAAGATTATTTGTTTTTAAAGCCGTGTGAGATAGTTTGGTATTACTAGATATTCCTTGAATTGAAAGATTGAATTTTATGTGATTAATTAATAGTGACATTTGCAATGTATTGGTCTGTGCTTGTGAGTACTTAGTTGAGTGACTGGAGCATACGTCATCAGAGAGAAATTGTTATTTTTTCCTTTTATTTTTTTCATTCTCAGAAATCTACAAACAATGAAATCTACAACAATCTACAACATTAAATTAAATTTTGATATCAAGTAGGTAATACTAGTTTAAAAACATAATTTTTAGACTCTGTTAGTGTATACATTCGATTGGAATAAATTAGACTTCAATTAAATGAAAATACATGTATTCATTTCAGATACTAAAAATTATGTTTTTAAACTAGTATTACTTTATATCTTCGAGTAGAAATAAAAAAAAATGCAAAACATTTTCAATTCCAGACGAGGCATTTCATGCTTTGCAAAGTTCAAGTCAGACCTCACATGGAGTAGATACTCCTATATAATTATCCTATATAGTTATACCTAGATAGTTATCCTATATAGTTATAGTTATACCTAGATTGGTATAACTGCTTCCACCTATGAGCAGGGGCTCCACAATACCAGCAGATCTATTTGATGCCATTTGACGCCATACAGAACAGTCAGCTGTCAAAGACCCACGAATCACTTACTGGCTAGATCACCTGAGTCACAGAATGGATACCGTGAACCGTCGCCTTACAGCAGCAAGCTCCGAGGGTTTTTTCGAGTTGTTGCCTACTCTGCCATTCCATGATTGCACCACTCGCTGATGATTGAAGTTCCATCTTCATCGAACGTGGAGAAATTCTATGGTCCGATTAGAGCCTATTTTTTGGAATTTTTTGCCACGCACTATGACATCATGATGAAATTTGAATGATGAGTTTGAATTTCTGTTCTCGGTCTGGGTGTGAATGTCCTTGTCTTGTGTGTTGTCCATGGCACCCACGACACAGGGAATCCTAGTGTGGGGCTATGAGTGTGAAGCGTTATTTATTTATTTATTTATCATGTTACATTTAAGAATATTTTTAATTCATAACAACAAAAATGAAACGCCACCTAGTAGCGAATAGTACATTTAGGTTAAAAGTGCCATCTAGTGATAGGTAGATAGCTGCACTACGCCATCTATTATTGACCAGACTAAATTAAACTACTTCGAAGCGACATCTTGATGCTAATAGCAGGAGTTAAAATGTTCATCTAGCGGGAAATAGCAAGTACTACTTATACATTTTTTTTATTTTGGAATCCAAAATAGAAGAGATAATATAAAACTATAAGCATTTTGGTATTAAAATTGTCAAAATAATATTATGGCTTATAAAGAATATTTTTATATAATGTAACTGTTCTGTTACAATATGAAATGAACAAGTTCCAGCTATTCAACCACAGATGTCGCTAAGTGTCCTTGTTTTCAATCTCACGAAGTCAAGTTGAAAACATGTCATTATTCATTCAAGAATACGCGTGAAAGTTAGCCTAGTAGGTAAACATCCTACTATCATGTGGGTTAGTGCAGAGCCTGAGAGCCCAGCGTCATTCAGTAAAAATCTTTCAATATCGCCTCATCCTTTGTTCATTGCACCCACATAAACCGGAAGCAGGGAAGGTTGGTATGAACTCAAAGATGAGTGAAGCCTTTATAATCTAACATTTTAACAAAAAATTAACCGACTTCAAATGAAGTACATTGTACTTTTGACATGGATGCCATTGTTAGATCTCGCTCAAATTTATGTGGGACTACACGACAAACACCAGCTTTTGATTAAAAAAAGAATCATCGAAATCAGTTGGCGCGATATTGAGTTATTCCTCCATTTATCGCGCACATACTTAATGCATATTTAACACTTATATGATTTTGACATGGATGCTATTGTCAGATCTCGTTCAAAGGAGGTGGCCAACATGTACCCCGGAAATGGTTAAAATACTCTTATTTGTACAAGGTTTTAGTCCCTTGAAAAGACATGTTTTCCATTTATTAAAACATAACTAGAATTTTAATTTTCCTCTGAACTCCGCCATTAGTAGTCATAATAAATAAAAAATAAAAATAAGTTGTATAATCTTCTACTTCCTCCATTGCTATTACTGGAGGTTGACAATTGGCTGACATAAATGCAAATGTCTACTATATTGACCAGTAGAAACGTAGTGATTAAGTACTCTGTGATATTGACATTTGATTTTTGAGTTTGATTTCTGCAAAATAATAATTGTGTTTAATTTTTTGCCGTGAGATGCATTAAATGCGCGGTTGATATTGAGTGCATGGCGCGTCACTCAATATCTTCGCTAGCAAGAAACCTTCAATCCATATTGGTAGAATGGATCACTGCAGTACAGGTATGGCATTTTTCTTTACTATTAAGTAAGTAGTGCTTACAGCTAAGACTAGGTTCACGTGGCAATGTAAAATATTACTATGTTTTTATTGCAATATTACTCATAGAATATCTCGCTATTTTTACAAAAAAAAAATCTCTCTTTCAAACACTTTTCCACAATTACTTATGTTTTGCAGAATGACAAACTACAAAAGCTAAAACTCTCCGTAAAAGGAGAATCTCAAGTTCTGAAGATTTTTATTGACGAAATTATCAAAGTAGATATTGTAAGCTTTAATGTAAGGTAAAATTAAAATGTGTACATTATATTTCACAAGTGGGGCAAATGCCTATACAGATGTTGGCCATATCCTTTAAAAATAATACATATAAATACAGTCAATATACAAATACAAAAACAGTCAAATACAGTAAATAAAAAAAATACAGTCGAATTGAGAACCTCCTCCTTTTTTTGAAGTCGGTTAATAAAGCCATAACAGATTACAACTTACTTAATTCTAATTTATTTAACTGTAATTACTTAATTAGACTAACTTCGCTTTGCAAAATCATAATGATTTAATGAATCATTTTATTTTTTTTGTCAAGTTTCTATCGCAAAAAACACTTATTGTACAAGACAAAATTTTAAATTAATGGGTTTCTACCCGGACATATCCAAGCTTTTCCTTCAGACAGGCCCCCCGGGAAACACTCCACAAATTGCAAAGTTTCAAAGTGCCCTTATTCCACAAAGTTGGGTGACGATTTATTCTTTTAAAACCTCATTATTTTCACTTTGTATTTTTTAATTAAACTTGTTTTTTGACGGCTGGCTGCTATTTATTTCTATTATATTTTCTTTCCTTCAGTTTTGCCCAAAGAACTAACTAGTTTGACAATACACTAGAACAATATTGAATACACTGGGGTATAAAAACTACGATTAGTTTTTGAAATGGGGCTCCATCCATCCTTACCTACTCAACAATGGACCAGGCTATGACGTCAGATCCTTTCTTGTCAAAATGTTTCGCAAACGGATCCCTTAATCAAAACTTGGTCTACCCAGATAAACAACGTTTTTTCTTTCAGAACTTTCGACTGGGTGAACCGATTTTAATGATTCTTTCTTTAATCAAAAGCTGGTGCTTGTCACTTAAATTTCAGCGAGATGTGACAAGTAGTTTTTGAGTTATCCCTAATTTTGAAGTCGATTATTTTTTGTTAAGAATTATAGGCGTTACTAACGTCCTTGAGTAGTTGTGACTGAAATATGTGATTGAAGTACCTACCTAGAAGTGATGACAAATAAGATTTTTTTTTAAATGAGGGGGAAGTGAGTGATGTTCTTATAAGTAATCTATTGACCAGATGAGATTGAAGTTTGAAATTGAAAATTGTCCCTCTTAAAATTCGTTGCTTAGTGTTCATCCTATTTTTCTAATAGGAACACCTCTGATTAGAAACGGGTCTGGGAGCTTAAAGTGTGCTTGTAAACATGGAATCATTAGTAATTTAACCACTAAAATTCAACCCTATTTGTAGTGTTTTTTTAGACTTACATATGTGGTAGCTCTACTTTTTTTGAAAATAGTAATTTAAATTAGTTTAAAAAAATAATTTATTGTAAACAGTAGAGGTTTTAGCATTAAGCGATTATTTATGTTTAAAATATTTTCATTTTATGTATGTCTTATGGTAAAATTACAACTTTCGATAAAAAGACAATAAGATTATTAACTAAATAGGACTTGTCTACAAAATGGACTATAGATAATTATGTGGTAGACTTTAAAAACATTTTTAATCAGTATGAGAGACCTCTTTTTAGAATCGTGCACTAATGCCTAATGCCACTAATATTTCAAGGTAGGTTATGAAATATTTGTTATGGTCAAGAAATACATCGAGAGAAAACCTGCATACTCGGGAGAATGGTATAATATCCTCAAAGCTGATCCTCAAAGATGATTTGATAAGCTCGTATCATGGTGGCACATATTCGCATCCTACAATATTGAGCTCTGAAAATCACATATAATCGACAACGGTCCATAAAAGGTCCTTAAAATTATTTCAATAAGTACCACTTTCCTCCAACCAATAAAAAACCATCACAAAAAATCCACACTTCATCCACCAAGCATCAATTACCTCGTTAAAATGACGCCAGATAACCCGTGCACAAAATAAAAACCTTTAAAAACTCAACTACGGGACTTCATTACAAATTGCCGGGCAAATTACCTCGCTCGTGAAAAACGTTAAAAAAGTGTTAAAACCGGAGTCAACAATGAATTAATCAACGTTATAACCCGACGGGAAAAAATCTGTTAAGTTGCCGCAAATTCCGAGCGAAAAAATTCCCCGACACTTAAAAAGCTATTTGTATTCCCGGACGGCCCGTTAGCGGATGCCGGAAAAAAACGGGAAAAAATCCTGCCGCAGGGAGCCGGATGCAGTAACAAGTGGTTTATTTAAAGCCTTTTTAAGCTTTTTAACGCCTCAATGGCGGTTTGGGTAATGGGTGATTTCTTTTGGATTTACGCTGTCTTATTTTTATTCATTCGATTCGTTTTAATTATCGTTTTTTAATCATCAACACTGGCTACTTTTTATTGAAATGTTTTCAAAAATAGTAATGTGGATAGAGACTAATAGATGGATGGATGGATGGGCTGGCAATTCATAATAGGCTCGTGGTATTAACCAGTTTCTAGCCAAATAAGCATGGTTTCGAATCACACATCTTAAAGTTACAATACAATACAATACAAAACTCTTTATTGCACACCAGAATAAAATGTACACATACATAACAACTACAATGGATAGTATATTATAATAGGTGATCTTATCGCTAGAAAGTGATCTCTTCCAGATAACCCAAAGTGGAAAACTTATCTAAGTTGACAAATAAACTGCTGGTAGAGGTGTACAAGCACAACTAACACAAGAATGATGTTCATGAGGTCTGCGAAACTAACATAATGCGAAGAGAGCGAGAGAGTTAGATGCGTATTAGAAAATTATGATTTATATTTATTTTATTAATATTTATGATCAGCATGCAATACTTATTGACACTGTAATACAATAATGTAGCACTGTAACGCCCGTTTAGAAGTAAAATCACCTATACCCACGTCAAGAGAACATAATTAGAGGTTAGAAAGCAGAGGGTGTCGTGATATCTCCAATACGGCCAGTCGGGCGACGAGGGCTCGGCCGGACATTTTTCCCGGTGTGTCCCCGGTCTTAATAAAGCTTGTGATACACTTAGGACGAATGAAATTATCCATTAATAGAGATCGTCATTTAAAAATAAACTTGTTCCCACTGAAAATTATTGTTACAATAATGAAAAAACAATTATAAAAAAATATATGTTTTATTTATTTAGTATAAAATATTTTCCTAATATTTTCACTTGTAATAACCATAATGTTTATTAGAAGCCCGTTCATTTGTAAATTAAACGACCTCTACAAATTTATTTGTTTTATTAATTAATTTGAATACAATATATTTGAATATCTTTGAGAAAATACGTCACGTTAAGGCAAACGAAGAGACCATGCGATGATGAGTGATAAAAATGATGCAAATTCATCAGGGGCGATGATCTTTATTCTGTATGAATATGGCAATCTTATATTTATCAAGGACATCACCAAATCGTCATCAATCGGCTTCCAACCACAATATGATGGTAGAAGGAGTATTACCTAGCAAATTCAGTGACCACCATGGCTAAACAAAGGTTACATGACATACAGAGGATCTCCCATAATGCTTATTGGTCAGGGTAGTGAGTATAATGTGATGATACGACAACTTGTATTTTGATATGGTTTATGGGTTTTTAATGGGGTTTATTACATGTAAGAAATAGTATTTGAAAAGGAATTGGATTAGTTTTGACTTTATTAATACTTATAAGTTAGTTCCAATAAGAAAGTAAATCTTATTAAAACCTATGGTATATAAGTCATTGTTTCGACTATATTTCGAAACTTTTATATTATTTTTGATAGTACTTCTATTAGAATTACTAAATCTTGCTATATTAAGCAATAAGAGTATCCTAGCTGACAACTCTCGTAAACAATTGAAACACAATTTTCATCTATCTATTGCTTACGATCTTGTGCTACCTGTTATGTTCAAAAAGGTTCCCATCCGCTTCAAAGTACCTTTTATGCTCTTCTAGACCATTGTCTATATGTTCGCTAAATTTAATCAATATAGGTTCAGTAGTCTTTACATGAAAGAGAAACCAACTTCCGTCTATCAGCAAGTTTTCATTTATTATATCTGTACGATAAAAATTCAAATAAAAACAAATTATTAGTGTTTCGCTCATTATACCACATCTTAATTGTTACAATTCCGGCCCGCCTGCTGTATACATGTCGTTATTTTTCATAAAAACACACGTTTTGAATATATTTGAATGTTAATTCAATTGCGGTAATAGTCTATTTTCTGTTCCGTTGGCTTGCTCGCTTCCCGGTCGTTGTATTAAGGTTATACGCGAAAAATTGGATGTTTAGTTTCATGTGTATGAATTATGCATTTATGATGAAATAATTTTATTTTAAGTGTAAGTGTAAAAACTTGTCGTTTCATTAGGTTAATCTCGAGGGTTGGTACTGATTACGTGTGTTTTTTATATGGAAATAGCCGACAAGCAAGCTGACGCACCAAGCAAGAACTTACCTGATAGTAAGTGAACATCCCTATATTCTCCATGAATGTTAAAAAAGCTTCACTGATGTGTTACCGGCCAAGAGAGAGAGAGAGAGAGATAGAGAAGAAAAAGAAAGAAAAAACTGTATTACCCAGCTGAAACAGGATGAGTTGACTTTTATTTGTTGCATGTATACTTCCTTTGTTGAAGGTAGCTCCTGTGGAGATCAATAAATATGATATGATTTTACATGGTGATTATAAATTAGGAAGTAGACTCCTACAAAGTCAACTTACTTACTTGTCAACAATCTTAATATATTATACACACTAGGAAATCGCCCTCGCTTCGCTTCGGGAAAAATACAAATAATATATAATATAGCCTATGTCACCCGGGGATAGTGTAGCTTCCCAACAGTGAAAGAATTTTTCAAATCGGTTCGGTAGTTTCGGAGCCTATTCAATGCAAAGAAACAATCAAATCTTTCCTCTTTATAATATTAGTATAGATTACGTGTCACACTGTTTATCCGCGATGGACTCCTAAATTACTTAACTGAATGTAATAAAATCTTCACACCGTGTGCAGTTTTATCCGACTTGAAAGATAGGACATCTACATCTCAATTTATAGTCGCAATATTATTTATCATAAACATAATTTTCGCGTGCGAAGCTGCGGGCAACAGCTAGTTATTTTATAAACATATGAACATTCTAAGTAAATGGGTAAGCTAATTAAATTACCCTTTATCGAGACTAGCGACATGTTATAAGTGAAGCACAGTTATTTAATAGCGAGTACCGCCACGCTACTGAAACAATCCCATACAACCGTGAGGGAGGCCGATCGCAATCAATTTAATTGGAAATTTCCTTTGATTAAACGCAAAGACGATGTTAGAAGTTGACCTAATAAAACAGGGAGCGTCAGCAACGACAATATTAAGTCAACTTCTAAAAAAACAAATTAAATTAAGCTAAGATTTTTTTTTTTAGAATTAAAATACTAAGTATAAATAACTTTGATACATTTTGATATGGGTGCTTTGAAATGCCCTTTGAAAAGTAGGTTTAAAGGTTGTTTTCCTGCGCCACATGAGCTATCTGAAGCGAAGATTAACGAAAGCATCCGAGGTTTGACGAAAACCGACCAGCAGTCATAATAGTAATAAAATTCTTGTCACCATCATTCCCATGACCTTGATGCCTCTATAGAAGACCTCTAAGATAGAAGGATTTTATATCTTTATTCTTCCTTTAGAATCGACTGTGGAATTGTCATTAACGCCTAAACTTACAGGACCTACAAGGACCTACTAACTGACTGCAGTTCCGCCTAGTCCTATTCGAGGTTTGTAAGCTATCTGGCCATATAGTTACCTCATGCACACTGGATGGCACCTCAAGTCAAACTGCAAAAACAAGTCAAACTGAAGACTTGACAAGTACACTTGATCGTATATGGCATCCATTAGGGTTCCCTGTATCGTGGGTATCATGGACAATACACAAACACAACAACCCACCTAGACAAAGAACAGATTCAACTCATCATTAAAATTTCCGCATCGCTGGGAATCTAATCCAAGACCCCTTGGTAACCATTACGCCACACGTCATCAAATGTTCCTATTGTCATAAAAAATATTGTTGATGTTTTTGCTGACCGTCCAAGCTGCGTATATCTTAAAATTTCCACCCAGTGAATCTTACGGGCGGGTAAGATTATGCCAATAAAATTTATGTGCGGTCGCGTAGCTCCTCTACGAATGGGCTACGAGCGTCGCTACGGGTCTACGCGGCCAATAACGATTACTTTGATACATAATTTATTACATAACATTGTTTACAAATCAATAATTACTAAGATTCTATCCATCCATCCATCCATCAGCCCTTGGAGGTTCACTGCTGGATATAGGCCTCCCCTAACTTGCTAAGATTAGAAGGTTTTTTTTGACATATAATATATAGCATAGTATGCTAGTGACGTCATTAAGTAGTAGTCATTGCTATTCCAATAGGGAGTACCTTTATGTGGTATTATAATAATTAATGATGATATCAAGCAAAAGTGGTGACATTTGGTATCGGTGTTGATGCTACTCTTAACTCATTTTCACGATTATTAAGGATGTTGTTGCCCATCCATAATAATAATAGTTAACTTTTTAATTTTCAATTTCAATGCCAAATCAGGTTGTTTAGGCCAGTTGAGGTTCTTAATGCCAATGTGAATTGGCTACGTTTTTAGGTATATACTTATCTGAATATTTATTTACATAAAAACGTTTTTGATGCCATTACAAGATGTTTGTATCAACTGAATAATTATTGTAAAATATTGATTTCAACTAGAATATTTCTAGTTTTTTGACGTGGAATCTAGCAACGCAAAGTATTAGTCGAGAGAAACAGGCGTTAATTTTAAGGGAGAGATTCTAATTGGAATCCTGAATAACTCTGTAATAAGTAAATGATTGAAAACAAACTCATTTTTTCATGGAAATAGTTGGCAAATGAGCTGATAACCTGAGGGCGTGGCTGTCGCCCATGGACTTTAGTGACACCAAAGGCATCACTGATGCGTTGCTGGCCAAGTAAAAGAGAAGGAAAAAGGTAGAAAGAAAAAATAAGTTAAAGATAAGTCCAGGATGGTGAGTGCACTGACCAAGTCCATTATGGGTCGCTACCATATGTATCGCTATCGTATATTTATACTAGCTGTTGCCCGCAGCTTTGCATATGGAAATTATGTTTTACCTTATTTATTTTAATTGAAAAATTATTTTTGTGTTTGATAGTCCATTTATCGAGGAAGGCTATAGACATCATAACATCATATATTTTAGTAGTTAGTTTTCCACAAATTAATACGAGTGAAACCGTGGAGCACAGCTAGTCTATACTATAATAAAACTCAAAGTGTCTGTTTGTCTGTCCGGGCATCACATAAAAACCCTTGAATGGATTTTGATGAAAATTGGTAAAGTTGTTACTGATACCATGGGTCATATTTTAGGCAACTGTTCATCCTGGAAAATTAAAAGGTTTCCCGGAAAAACAGGATAAAAGTTTGAATAAGTTAAACATAATTTCCGTAGGCAAAGCTGCGGGCAACAGCTAGCACTAAATAAAATAGTAAACTTTTGGAACTCTTAACCGTTAAGGAGTTCTGTAGTCTGGGGTCAAAACTGCATGTAGTATCTTCATGCTCATGCATTGTCATCCAAATTAAAGCAATATGTAAAGAACAATGCCGAACTGCCATACATCGTTTTATTTCATTTTCAACTTTAGCGTCTTAAAATAAAAAAAAAAGTCTAAAAATCGCCGCATTAATTTCTGAGCTTAGATATATAAGAATGTTCAGCAGACACACCCCAGAACCAAAGTATTTTGAGATTGAATTCGAATAACTATTGAGTCATAGAGTAGAGGAGACTTACGGCTGCCTGTAATTTTACCATTATTTTATTCTGACTTTTTTTGATTGACAACCGGAAATGGAAATTTGACATCATTACATTTGTCATACCAACATTTATAACGAAATTCTGTCTGTAATATTGGCCAGAAGTCTCCCTATATCTTGCTTGATACAAGCTATGTATCGAAGTGCGTGCCCGAATGAAAATGGACATTGTTGACATCATTGTTATTATAGTCAATTCATCACTTATTAATAAAATTATTTTACACTGGGTATTACGGGTACAGGTATTAATTTTAAAATACGTAAAAAAATAATTAAATTGCTTCGGTATAACTGACGTTTTAAGACGCTAACAAAAATAAAAAATAATTTTTGGGCATTGTTCTTTTCAACTCCTTAGAGTAAGTGCAAGTAGGTCTAGATAGATAGATTACTCTTTACTGTACATACCAACTATGCTATTGACACAATAAAACACGTAAAATTTGAGGTACAAAAGGTCTAATTTGGCTTATAATATTTGACCCACGCAAACATGGTAAGTTGAATAAAACCGTTTAAGAAGTAGATTGTGCTATTCTTCTTTTCAGGAACACTGTTTGAAAACCAAGAAAATGATAAAGAATATAATAAACTAAAATTTAATCTGATCAATAAAACAAAGATGACCTCCTCATTTAGTTGTCGGGCTTGTCCCAAGTTTGATATCCGGCTGGTTATGAATCACAAGGATATTTATTTTGGGGTAGGTATGTCCAAATTGTGTTGCCAAATGCAAATAGGCCAATAATACATTTTAGTTTTTTTTATGTCACCAGCGACAAAGGGAATCCAAGTGTGAAGGAGGGTACGAGTGTGTGTGTGTGTGTGTCTGTATTTCACTAAAATTAAAAAATATATACAATTCAATACAATACAAATTATCTTTATTGTACACATAAAATACAAATGAAAATAGTTACATTTGAACATGAACGTACAATTATATACCTACCAACCAACGAAGGGTTTCTTTTCTACTGGAGCAGCGTGGTGGGGTATGCTGTAGGCCTCCTCAAGAGGAGAGACCCGTGCCCAGTAGTGGGCCTAATAGGTTGAAGCCACATAGCACAGTGACTCACATATTAGCCGAATACCTACGAGTAGCTACAATGAAGTCGGTAAGTGTAAAGTGAGTCGAGCGGTTTGCGGCTTCAAAGATTTATTCACCAAGTTGCACGACTAAAGTCACGAGGAACACTAAATCACTAGTTATAAGTCAGTAATGCTGGCGCGAGTAGCTGGCGCGAGTAGCTGGCTCCAGTTATTGTTTCTTAGTAACTAGTTCTTGAGGTAAAGTTTTGGCTATTTAAAAGGTAATTTACTTTCTAGTAGGTTATCTGGAAGAAATTGCTGATTAGCAATAAGATTGTTTTCTTTTTTTATATCTTTTTTATTGTGTTGAAGTTGGTGAACATTAAAGAATATTTGTATTGTATTGTAGAGGTATGACATTGTCATCAAAATATCTGGTATATTATGACTAACATGCATAATTTATTTGACGAAAATCGATTGTATGTGTATCTACAAAAACGGCAATATGTAATTATGTAACGTAAATTAATTGTCATTACAATCATAAAATATCTGTATTTTTTTTCTGCGACTACAATTCGCCGTCTATTTTTAAAGTCATTTTGTTAGTACTTAGTCTTTGTACACGAAAGTTTGAAAATTTTTAGCTGAATTGTGTGGCCCAGCATACTAACCTCATTACATCAAAACTGTTGCATTTACGCCAGAAGAATCCAGAATCGAGGTTTCTATAATACTATTTTATGTACAATCGAAACTGCATCCAAAACATGTTAAATATTTCACAGTTGAATCTAGAAGGAACATTATATATACAAACGTTAGAAAATAGAAACTGGATAAAACTAGGTGGTCCAAAGACCAGAGAACTCTCCATTAGGTACCGCTTCCATATTGTCTATTACTTATTCAGGCAGGGTGTACCATAAGCAGAGGAAACATGCCACAGACAGACACACAGACTCGTTAAACTTTTATGGATTAAAAACAAAATCAATTGCAATTTACAAATTGCCAAATTGTTTGTTCACGCGGAACTGTACCATTTCATTTTTAAAATTTTTTTCATTTTTGGACAATTAAAATGAAATATTACACTCATAAATAAATATTTATATGTGACATAATGTTCTGTTCCAGATATCAAACCAAAGATATCAAATCTAAGTTAGGGAAAGACTTGTAATTTTTGTAACAAGATTCCTTATTATATAAGTTCGATGTCATTTATAAACATTCGTAAATTAACGTCCAAAATAAAATACATTCCATGAAATAGCCAGCAAACGAGATGACGATCCACCTGATGGTAAGTGGCTATCGTCGCCCATGGACATCAGCAACACCAAAGGCATCACTGATGCGTTGCCGGCCAAGAAAGAAAGTAGAAAAATAAAAAAAAACTGGCTCTCAATCCCCCAGCCGGCACACGACGAGTCGTTTGGCGGCTGACTCATGCTAGAGGGTGGTAGCTATCCAGGCAAACCCCTGGAGAAATAATAATAGCAATAATGGTATTAATTAACAATTAAAATCAATACTACCGATATAATCCCTCGAGGGGCCCTACCACCAGCGGGCCGAATTTAGTCACCTCTTACGACACTCATCCGGCGTGGGATTGGGGTTTCCCTATACGGCTAAAAATTCTAGACCGAACTAAGCATCCCCCTTTTTCTCTTTTTGGCCAGCGAAAAGAAAAACAAGACTTTAATATTATCATGTTCCTGAGCTATGGTCATTGGTCATGGGCAATGATTTACGATTAGGTGGTTTTTTATTTCATCGAAAAATCCGATAGTATTTTCGTGTAGTATACACTGGAAGTCAAGCAGTGTAAATGGTGCCGTCATCTTGAACTGTCAAAAAAAATAACACCTGACAGAATTTTCAGAGTTAAGATTTTGTAAATTTTATTTTGAGTAAGAATGTTGTGCTTCGAAAAACTGGAACATGCAAGGATTTCCTTAAAATAAGATTGATTAGAAAGAACTGGTTGGAATGGTGGTTTGCGTAAACTACAAACCATTTCATCGTATTTGTGCTTGATTCAACGAAGTATTATAAAGTCCATTGTACAGTATCTTTCAAAGTAATTATGATTAACAAAGTTAATCAAAGTCAGTGCAAGTATATTGTTTTGTGGCGCCAGGGGCGTTCTGTGGATGATATCAAGAATTTTCAATTTTCAAACATCTTGATAATCTTTAATTATCATCTACCCTCAGTTCAGAAAAATAACAATTAGACATTTCGTGTTTTTGTCTTTTGTTTTTTTTTTGTGTGTGTTTCAGATAAACTAAGTGACAATGATAGTTGTATAGGCATGCAACCTGTGAATATCTGAACGGTGACGAGAAGTTGCATCAATGCGAGATAACGAAGCACGTGAGAACGGACTGCGGGACGTTCACGAATGGACTGCGGGACATTCGAATTTGGTTCAAGATGCTTCCAAACAAACGAAGCACGTGAGAACGGACTGCGGGACGTTCACGAATGGACTGCGGGACATTCGAATTTGGTTCAGAATGCTTCCAATCAAACGAAGCACGTGGGGACGGACTGCGGGACGTTACGCCACGTGTTCCGTGGGGGCATTTTGACACCAGCAGCACTCGAGATATCCGGTTGGATCAACTTGAGTGAGGGTAAACTGCGGGATACCCAACACATGTAGAGACGGACTGCGGGACGTTCTAGAGGCAATAAACTGCGGGGTATTGCCCTACATGTGCAAATTTGTATGTCTGTGATAGAAAGCCTGTGATGTAAGAAATAACGTATGCAAGACGTTTGTGAGGCCTGGGTCTCGCGGAAGCTCAGGATATTGATCTTGTTCTTCTGTGTAACCCTATTCTTAAATTTGTATGTTCGATGATGAATGTGTCAGGGCCTCGAAAGAGTGATGAATGTTTGAGCTAGGCATATTTGTGCAGCATATAGCTGTTCAAAAATTTATTTCATGGTTACAGGCAGCGAAAACAACGAAGACACCGACGGTGGTGAGGCGATTCTGCAAGCCCCGGTGGGCTCCCCAACATCTAAGACGCGGCCGTGGACGACGCGTAGACAGGAGAGGCCGTGTTAGCAGTCTCGAAGAAAATGATGGCGTGGAGGGGGCAGTGCCAATAAATAGACGTGCGCTGGGCAGTAACCGGCATTTTGCTCTTGAACGTCTTTGCGAGCGGAAGCTCTGCCGGATTGCGTACTCGTAGAATTAATTAGTGGGACGATTTGTTTTGTGAGGTTTTGATTAGATTGTCATAATAAAATTATCTAGTACTAAATTAAAATAAAAAGGTGGTGTTTGTTATTTTTTTTAAGAAATATTTCTATTAGTTCCTAAAAATATTATATTTTCAAAAAATTAGGGATCCTTAATAAAACTCCAATAATGTAACCCAAGGTGTAAAAAATAAAGAAAACCGAAGCAAGGCGAGGGCGGTTACTCGTAATATTATAAATGTGAATGTTTGTGAGGATGTATGGATGCTTGTTACTTTCTCGCAAAAATTACTGAACAGATTTTAATGAAATTTAGCACACAGGTAGACCATGGTATGGATTCTGGATTAACATAAAGGGTAACAATTGTCACGGACAATGCGAGCAAAGTCGCGGGCAGAACACTAGCTTAATTGAGTCGTATACAGACAGATAAAATCAAAGGTGGCCATCTCACTTTTTAACACTTTTGAGATATTGATGCAAAAAAAATTAAAATATTGAATGCAACTGCTTTGTTCGGTTTAGGCGCAAAATGTCCTATTCGCGAAATGTCCGGCGGACGCAAAATGTCCTTTTCGCAGAATGTACTATTCGCAAAATGTCCTATTCTCAGAATGTCCTTTTCTCAAAATGTCCTTTTCTCATAATGTCCTTTTCTCAAAATGTCCTATTCGCAAAATGTCCTATTTGTAAAATGTCTAATTTAATGTAGATGTTATGTGTTTGAAAGTGAAATTATGATTTCGTGGATGACTTCAAAAAAAGAGTGAATAGGCTTCTATTAAGTTAGTGCGCTCACCACCCTGGACCACATCTCCACTTACCATCAGGTGGGATTGTGGTCAAGTATTAACTTATTTTAGGTAAAAAAAAATAAGTTCATAAGCTCCTGGAGGATTTTCTTGGGTTTGTATTTATAAATAAATATATAAAAGAAAGAAATTAAAAAAATATTAAAAAAACTTGTTCAAAAAAAATATTAAAAAACAATTTTAAAATTAATTAAAAACCAAAAAATTAAAAAAACAAAAAAACAATATTCAAAAAAGAAATGAAAGGAATAAAAAAAATCAAAAAAGTTTCAAAATAAAAAAATAGAAAAATTTTCAAAAAAAATAAAAAAAAAACAAAAAAAAATCAAATAAATAAAAAAAAAACAAAAATTTTCAAAAAAAAGTTAAAATTTAAAAAACAAAAAAATTTAAAAAAAGAAAAATACTAAAAACAATATTCAAAAAAGAAATGAAAAAAAATAGTTAGAATTTGAAAAAAATTCAAAAAACAAAAAAAAAAGCAAAATAAAATAAAAATAAAAAAATTTCAAAAAAAAATTAAAAGATTTGTTAAAATTTCAAAAAATTTAAAAAACAAAAAATTAAAAAAAAATACATACTAAAAAACAATATTCAAAAAAGAAATGAAAAAAATAATTAAAATTTCAAAAACTTTTAAAAAAAATTAAAAAAAAATAAAATTTCAAAAAAAAAGAAAGAAAATAAAGGAAATAAATTAAAAAAAATTTTAAAAAAAGTAAAAAAAAATTAAAAAAAGGACGGGGGGGGAGTGGTCAAAAAGTCATGAAATTAGTGTGACGTAATTTATGGATGGCCCCTAATGATAGTTGAATAGGACATTTTGCGAATAGGACATTTTGAGAAAAGGACATTATGAGAAAAGGACATTTTGAGAAAAGGACATTCTGAGAATAGGACATTTTGCGAATAGGACATTCTGCGAAAAGGACGATCGGACATTATGCGAATAGGACATTTTGCGCCTAACCCCTTTGTTCAACATAATTACCAAATACGGCCATGTTCTAAATTCTACATAAAATCACAGTTCAGTTTTAAAGACGGCCTTCTTCCGTATGTTGGCTGTGCTTTGTATAAGTTTTTTTTGCTTTACCAAAAATGGATAAAATATGAGATGGCCACCTTTGATTCTAACAATAACTATATGGCTCAATAATAAAACACGCTGACTCAGTTCTATTGCCTACTAGACACTAATGATGTCATTGGGATTAGGTATAAACCTCCTATCTATGTGTAAGAAACTGTTAAATTATAACTATAGATACTTGTAGGTATATGGTGTTAAATTACACAAGGAGAGCAAAGCCGCGTGCTCTAAGTACTTACGCAATAACTTGGGGTAGTTATAAGATAGAGGTAGAAGCTCGTAATAAATATGTATGTAGATTGTAGGTACGTGGGAATGAGGCGAGGTAAAATTTTGGGGTGGCGCGCCTTCCGCGAGCGTGGGTAGGGAGGTAAGTGAGATTTGTTGAAGGAAGGAAGGAAATTTTATTTAAAGTAATCAGTTTTTACTTGCATTGTATCCATCTGCTAGGTAGTTTTTGGAACGAAGTTCCTTATCGCGCGTTGTGCAAGGGGGCTAGACGGAAAATTTCGACACTTTTTGATTTTACGAATGACCGACACTTTTTTTGAAGTGATTCACAGAGTTTTACAGAGATGGCGCTGTACAACTTTCTGAATCACGCTATGTTTTTTTCCTATTTTACTTATGTTAGCGCCAAAGAGTCTCAACAGCGTGATTCAGAAAGTTGTAACTAGTTGAAACTAGATGGCGCTGTACAACTTTCTGAATCACGCTGTTGAGACTCTTTGACGCTAACATAAGTAAAATAGGAAATAACTTCGTTCCATCTGGGTGTCCTTTGACACCTCTCAAGATTTTTTATGTAATATGCAGGCAGACGAGCAGACGGGCTACCTGATGGTAAGCAGTCACCGTCGCCCTTGGACACTCGCAACACTAGAGGCGCCACCAGTGCGCTGCCGGCTTAGAAGGAAGTGATAGACCCGCTTCTTGAAGGTCCCCATATCGTAGCACTGTGGGAACACCGTCGGTGGTAGATCGTTCCACAGTTTACACGTACGCGGTAGGAAGTGTCGTGTAAATCTTACGGTGGACGATTGCCAGGTATCGATATGGTGTAGTACTTTCTCGTTGTAATTGGAAAAATCTTTTTTATGGAAATAGCCGGCAAACGAGCTGACGATCCACCTGATGGTAAGTGGCTATCGTCGCCCATGGAGATCAGCAACACCAAAGGCATCACTAATGCTTTGCCAGCCAAAAAAGAAAGCTATCCAGGCGAACCACATGGAGAAATAATAGTAGCAATAATGGCCGTACCACTAGCGAGCCGGATTTAGTCGCCTGTTACGACACCCACCTGGTGTGGGATTGGGGTTAGTGTTCTAAGCTGCCACAACACGGCTTAAGGGTCTGAAGCATTATTATTACTGAGTTGACCGCATTAATGTTTCATGTCATATTGAGTTTTCGTGTACAAGTTCTTTGTAACTCTTAGTAAAAGATATTAGTGTAGTTCTTCGTAGTTCTTTAATGAGCATACGGGTTTAAAAGCACAAGTAAGCAATAGATACAATTAATTACATCCCCCATTGTAAATACTTCAAAAATGTAATCGAAACGCATTTAAATAATTTCATGGTCTTCTTTACCAAAGATTTTAGTAACATTTATTTGGAAAGAAGGCTAGATCTTTTTAATAGTTTGAATTCTTGAAAATATTACTTGGAAATTAGCACTCAAATGTAGCATTTCCTTTTATTTTAACTTCTATCTACTTAAACCTGTCACTTTTTTACTTAGTTTTATGTGATTTAATAACACATTCGGAAATCAATATTTTCTAGTTATAGGTCTTCCACAGACATGTGAAACCTAACAAAAAGTCACAAACATAAATAAAACTCGCGAAAAATATTCATCTTAGCAATTCTCAGTTATCTCCATCTTCTCGCACACCGTGTATGTCTTGATACAGCATATAAGTCGATCGCGGGGTGGTTTTTACATTCTCCCTCAAGTAGACTCACACCACAGCGAACCACCCACAGCATTACCCTACACGGAAATCTCACCTTTCCAACCTCACAATAAGGGTTGTTATACCCTGCATTCGGGGATAATATAACAGCTCTGCCCGGGGATGCGGGGGTAATCTTAATATTAATATCGTCTTGGGAAGCGCCTTATATGATGAAGTTTTATGTTGGTATGTTGTCTGAACGCAGATTGCTATGCGGGATTTCATAGGCGCTTTATGAGATATTCAATGAAGATGGCGGAGTTTTATGTACCTATTCGTTATGATGGTTATTATCTTGATGAATATTCATGGAATTTGATTGTAATCTGTGTAAAGATACTGCTTTATTTGGATAAGGAGATATTATTATCTTATTATGTCTATTATTGACAAGTTACCCGCACTTGTTTAATTTTGAGAACGTAGGTAGTACCCACAATAAAAATTTGCTATTCAATTTTGCCAGGCGTTACAAAAAATCTTCATTTAAGGGGTCAGTTTTGTTGTTCTATAAATCTGAAACACATTCGTTTATGGCGATAATTACCTCCTACCAACAAAACCATTTTTTTACACTTCTTACCCTGCCAAAAACTTCTATTTCCCAGGATGTCAAGAATCTTTAAGGGCCCATACTATAAGTCCTACTTCCTACTAATATTATAAAATAAAAATGTGAAAATCTGTATGGATGTTTGTTCCTCTTTCACGCAAAAATTTAAATTTAGAAACATGAAATTTAGCAGACAGGTAGGCCGCGATCTGATTCTGGAATAAGACATACGGTACATTATTATCCTGGAAAACGCAGACAAAAACGCGGACAGAACACTAGTTAAAAATATACCAAGTAACATCCAAACCTATTCAGAGGTTTTGCCGAGATGCTAGAAAAATAATAGAAAGCTACACTATTCCTGAGTAACATAGGCTATGTTTAATTGTGATTATTATGATTTTTTATTTCATCACAAGTAAAAATATTTGTCGCCCAGCGAAATGGGTACGGGATAGTTGTTACTAAAGCGAATAATTTATAAAAACTATACTTAAAGCGTACATTGTTTCAAAATTTAAGCTCTTAACATTTTTATTTACATACACAGAGGCTTTAATATAGTGATTTTATATAACATATTATGGTGCACTCTAGAAAATATTACTTTTAAGATAAGAATTTGAAAGGGATGAGTAAATCAAACAACAACAACCCTGCAATATAATTTGCTATCCCATTCATATACCTCGCACATCCCTATAACAAAGTCGTCCGCAAAAACAAAAACATTTTCCATTTCGGCCGAAATCCCTGGAAATTAAAACTAAATCGCATGACCCGAATTCGAAACCCCCTCACTACTACAAAAACAACACCAATACGCGCCGCGAACGGTCGAATTCGGAAGGTGGCGTAGCAGGTACGATAAGCCGAGGTAAGAATTTTATTTGCAAAAATATCCGAGTAGTTGGATCGTCCCCGCCTAGCAGGGGTCGGAAGCGGGCGAAGGGGTGTTTCTGGGAGGGGGTGTCGCCTAAAAACGTTTAAGTAGCTCCCCTACCCTATAACTATTTTATGTGGTCCCCTTAGAAAGACAGCGATGGAGCCTGTGCCCCATAGGCGCGCCGGGAGTTGAAAATTTAACATGTCTAGTGCGTTAAGAATTCATGCGGATTTATAATTAAATATCTTATTACTGTATTGCTGTTTTTCGCCGGCGGTTGATGTGTTTGGAGGTTTTGGTATTGTCATTATTTATTTGTTAGAAACATGTAGGTTTGCGTGGGGGAATGAAAATGTGCGATTTTATTCACGACGTTTTATTACGTCTTGAAGATAATTTTGGTTTTTATAGTTTGTCGGATAAATATGAAGAAATGCCAAATAGGGATGTTGACTAATTTTAGGATTTAATTTAATTTTATAGATATAACCTTAATATTCACGAATATATTATAAAAATAATAATGTTCAATTTATTTATTTATTTATTTATTTGGATCAACAAACGGTTAACAATAGTCTCAATTTAAAAACAAATTAAATTATATGCATGTAAAATAATACTTTTGTAGTTTTTGAAAACATCTTGGAAAACTTATTGCACGGAAACAGAAGTTTGAATAGTTAAGTTGAAATACTAGGCATTTTTCATTGAACTGTAACGACAACAGACATCTCGAACAAAATGTGTGTCCCGCCCGGGAGGTTCCATTTTCAAAATTGAGCCCCGGTTCTCCTTTCAGAATCGAACGAATCCATTGAAGATTGAAGCCACGTGGCACCAATGCATTGGGACATACCTACATAGTGTGCGGAGTGTCTTTTGTATACGCTAGTAATAGTACTTCAATGGCATTTTTATTAATCTTTTCCTCCATGAAATAAACATATACCCATTCTACAATAAAATAACTACGTTATCTGTTCCAAAATAAATATTTTTTCTAACTATTATAAATACATACTACAATAACATTGATCTAAATAAATGAATTAAACCGTATTTGTATCAAGTGAACGAACTAGTTCAAACCGGATTTTAGTGACGTTGACCTTCCCACGAGTTCCCATTTTCCCAGATCTGAGAACCGCACACCCAGAACTGGAATCCCCAGTTATCCCCACAACGACAACAACAACGACAAAAAGACGACAAAAACAAGTTTCTGGGCAAAGTACATTCCAAAATCCCCAGGAATTTAACCTCGTATATCAGCAGTCTTTTAACATGAATAAACGAAAAACTATGAGCTTGTAGGTAGGTATATTTCTAATTTTTCAGATATCAAAATTCAGTTCTAATCGTTATCAATAACACTATTAAAGTATAAAAGAATAAGTTAAATTATGAACTAGTATTAATTGAAAATTAAAAAAAAACGCGCCTGCTAAAAAGCTATCATGATGTCTTTTTGAAATCCTTAAGGAGCACTTTAATTTGATACCCATATTGCATTAAAAAAAAAACAACTAAAAATAATTTATACTGATTATCAACTTTACAAACAAGTCTTTATTTATGTACACATAAACAATTATATGAAAAACAAGTGAGGAAATAATGTACAAAGGTACTGCTTATCTCTAACGAAATTTCTTCCAGCAGACCTGCGACTGGAGAAGTGAAAGAAAGGTAGATAGCGTGCACACAGTAAAAACAAGTAATACCTATTTAAATATAATAAACATAACTATAAATGTAAATAAAAATACATACATATATAACATATATATATAATACATAAATATACATATAATATATAACAACATGTATAAATTTACATATAAAACTACGTACAATATAATGAGAGAAAGATAGAATGAAAAAGAAAATTAAATCAATTTATTAATCTAACTTAAAGATAAATAGTGTTCTCGGACTTTTTTCTTAAAGATGTATAAAGTTTTTGAATCACGGATATTAGGCGGGAGCGAGTTCCAAAGTTTGACTGCATGAGCTGTGAAGGAACGGGTATATGAAGAGCTTTTGTGTTGGGGATATTCAAGAAGGGTTCTTAGGTGAGTCCGGCAGGGAGCGATAGATGGACGAGCAAAGGAGAATCTTTCGCGCAGGTAAGTCGGGGATGATGGAGAATGCAGGATATTGTAAAGCAGACATAATATCCTAGTGTTTCGGCGAAGGCGGATAGGGAGCCACTTGAGATCCTTGCGAAGTTGAGAAACATGGTCATACTTACCAATTCCGAAAATGAAACGAATACACAAGTTTTGCAAGCGCTCAAGTTTATTTAGAAGCTCCTGGGTAGCATCTAAGTAGCAGGCGTCAGCGTAGTCTATGACAGGTAGAATTAGGGTTTGAGCGAGGGAAACTTTAGTTTTAAAAGGCAAAAATCCTTGGAGACATTTTAGCGTATGGAAAGCATAATGCACCTGTCTTTATTTTATTTTCTTATATTTTATTTTTCTTTGCAAACATTCTACGAGAAATATAACATTGTAAGTTGATTGTAAGTTAATCGCGTCCATTCAAACCCTTCTCTGACAGGTTGGCCGAGAATCGGACAATCGAATTAGATGTTCGATTCCCACCGAACAACATTGCTTTACGTATTATTAAGAGATAGTAAACCCTTTTTGAGTTTACGCGTTTTTAAGAACCTGTCGCTTGAACGCCGTCTTCACACGATAACGAAATCCAGATCTATACCGGTCATTACCGGTTTGAACTGGATAGGGTGAGAAATAAGAAATGACACAATTTATGTTGTGTCTTGTACTTAGTATTGTGGTTGATATTGAGGTGTTTAGTTGAAATTGTGGTTTACTAAGTTAAGATAGACGTATAGTCCATTTTTAGGGTTCTGAAGTAAAATCGGAACCCTTATACTTTCGTCATGTCTGTCCGTTTATCCGAAGCAAGAGACCCTTAGCGTATTATTAAAACTCCAGAATCATAGAAAAAAAACATGAAAGGTGTCAAGGTACACCTGGATGGAACGAAGTTCCTTTCGATTTAAGTATTGTTTTGTTGTACAGCGCCATTGTAGAAACTTGGAATGTCAAATATGATTTGAATTCAAATAATAAAGAATAATTTGTAAATAGAACATAATATATCATTTTAACAAATAATAATAGATGTCGCTACAAAAATGTACTCTGAATCACGCTGTTGAGATTCTTTGTAAAACATATAAGTAATCGACCTAATGACATGAATGTCGGTTCGGTTCGGGTTTATTCAGCCATCTCTGTAAAACTTTCTGAATCACGCTTGCGTAAAGGTCCGTTTGCAAAATATTTGTCTTTAAAGTGCCAATTTTGGTTAGAGTCAAGTGTTCCCTCCCCGCTGGCTAGCCGGTTGGAGTTGGACAAGTGAAAAAATTCTCAAAAATAGGTTAGATGAATTTACAAGAAAAATTATCACGGCTATGTTAGCATAAGTAGTTAATGATAGTCAATAAACTTACTTCTTCAGAACCCTACATTGTGCGTGGCCTGACAGGCACTTGCCCGGTTTTTTTAGATGAGTGTTATTTAATAAACAAACTTATAGGATCTTTTTGTCGTAAATTACATATTATCTAAAATCGCAATCGGTTATTCATGGGCGATGGTGACCACTTACCATTAGATGACCGGTCTGTTCGTTTATCAGCTATTTAATTTAAAAAATGTAAAACGATGTTCCGATAAAACTATCGGAATGATTGTAATTTGCAAAAAAGGAAAGGTTTCTTTACGCTAGTGGTGCGCAACGAAGATACAAAAAAATAGGCTAGTTATGCGAAGCAGATTTAATGAATGAAGATAACATGTATTAGGTAATATTCTGTTAAGTGTACTCGTCAAGATTTATGCTTAAAAAATATCTAGCCTGAAAAACGTATCCAAATGTTTCCGAAGCCTGCCCGGTTGCTTGTACCCATGTAAAAAGCCAACGTCTAAGGCGCATGGCGGGCGGGTGGCCTGTACACACCTATGCCGCTGTGTGCGTTCTTATCTTAGTGTGGGTGTCTTATATTTTCATTTCAATAGTTTTTACGCTGCATTCGTGAGCGTAAGGTGTCTATGTGTGAGTTAATGCCGTATTGATTTAGCCTCGACGCCGAAGTCGGCAAGAAAATTATTATCTCCAAGATAGTGGTAGGTATTTAGTAATTTCGATATGTGACCGTAACTTTGTTATTGAAAGTGGAGGCATGTTGCGGTGGCGATATTGTATGGGGGTATTTAATTTGTAGTTAATTTGGAAGTTCTTTGCGAAGTGATTAGCTTCAGTCCTTTTGAGTTGCGTTGAGGTATGAGATATTACTTAGATCACTGAGGCATCTTCTGGTGTATGGATATTACGTAGAAACATATTAATTTATTAAATTAAAATAATGTCTGTAATGTAATGAAATACTCTTTCAGATATGATTTAATTTAATTCCATTGGGTTGTCTTGAAGAAGCTAGTAAGTACTGATAATCGCCCATTCTATTGTATTGCGCTTAACAATTAATAACCAACTGAAACATTGCATATTTCATAAGTCCTATACCCTATTATCGTCATTTAATTTAAATGGTACGATAGTAAAAAACTTCAATTTTTCCGGCTTAAAACCTCAGGAGTGAAAATGGTAATTTTTTACTCTAATTACATACTACACTTTTACTAAGTCCACCGACCAACCGAAGAGATTATTGTCAATCACTGATACCTGTATTGCCCATAAAAACTGTAATGAATATCACTTAGTTCAGTTATTTGGTTGTATATTATAAATAAATAATTAACGTAATTCATGAATTGCATAATTATAACTATACAAACAATCAGGTAACATTGAGAGAAAATGTGAATTTTAAGATTAGAGAAGCTATTTGAAATATTTACCTACTCGCTTCAAAAATAAAAAACACAAAAAACGTTAAGCAAACATATACACATCTATAACAACGTATACATATAAATATTTACTGTAATTAAGCCACAAGAAATATATTCATTACTTCAAGAAATTGATATATATATTTCCTACTATAATTCGAATCAAAACCATCCCAAAACCATTTCTCGATTTGATAAGCTAATAAAAAAAATAGAACAAAAAACCCGACTGCGTAAAAAAACTAAAAAGAAAAAATAAGCCTAGTAGTTTAGAATGTTGTTAAAAGTAATACTCAAGAACTAAAACGGAAGAATTATCAGTTGGGAGTATTTATTTATTTAAAAAGGTGGACTAACTAAACTCATTCTCTACCAACGTATGGTCTAAGTAGATATTATCACTAATAGGTATATTTTTAAAACTGCACCAAAGAATCACTCTCATTCTTTGCTTTTATAAGTAGAAAGAAAATTATTGCAAACAAATTTCACCAATTTGATAAGCAAAAGAAATACACAAAATATTATCTTTTATTTCTGAAAACTGCACCAAAGGTTGCAAGCACCACCCGCGCAGTGCACGGTTTGAAAAAGCTATCGTCTAAGGAGGCGGGGGAGAGGGGCTCTTATATTTAAGATGGCCCCCGGCGCGTATCGACGCGCCCGACCCCCCTACTTACGGCGGAATTCGTTGGCACTCCCGCACTCGGCACCGACACTGATTTCAGTTGTGGCGCTACGTTTCGTATTGTTTTCAAATATCGTTTCGTTTCGTATTCTATTTTCGTGGCTATTTTATCGCTGCTGGTTTGGAAGTCGTTTTGAATTTAGAATTTAATCATTGCTGTTTTTAAATTCCTTTTGAATGAAGAATACCATAATTTGTTTTACGTTACAAAAATATTATAGAGCCTTTTACATTTTGAATGTTCTATTTGTAATTAATTTAACGTAAAATAACGCTCTGCCCTAGGCTTTGCTCTCGTATTCTGTGATAATAAGAAGGTTATATCCTGTTCCAAATCGTGGTCTATCTGTGTGCTAAATTTCATAAAAATTTGTTCAGTAGTTTTTGCGTGATCCTTACTAAGTTTGACATCGTATTAATTTTATTCATATTATAAATGTGAAAGTGTTGAAGATGTTTGGATGTTTGTTCCTCAATCACGCCACAACTACTAAACCGATTTGGCTGTTTGGAATGGAGATAGCCTATAGGTACCCTGGATTAACACATAGGCTTTTATCCTGGAAAAGTTCACGGTTCCAGCGGAATTTGTAAAAAATCGATATCCACGCGCGCGAAGCCACAGGCATCTAATATATTATAATTAATATCTAATATATTATGTATCCGAATCTATCGTTCTACTTATGGGTGCAATCTATTTTTATGTGGTTCTATAAATCTCAATTAATTAATAAAAAAATTGGTTTCGAAACCACTCTACCGTGGGCAAAGCAATTGGCAAAAGCTAGTATTTTATAATAGGTATTAAGTAGAATTTTCCGTGCTTCGGAGGACTGATTACACGTGGCGTACAGAAGCATACAGACATCACACATCTTGGGAAATATTTCTCCGTCTTTACATTTAATTTCCTAAGACGCAGATGTCCTAAACATTGAAAAGAAATACCAGATTTAATAATGCGAAGTTTGCACTTAAAAATGCATATAAATAATAATTTGGCATCTAATATTATAACAATCTAAATATAATGTACAGATTATGCCCCTTTACATTTTCCTAATAATAAAGAAAAATAATAATTTTATTATTATGTATATTTAATAATCTTTATAAAATACAAACATATAACTAAAAGAACTATAGAAAACTAGAATTACATCTAAAACATAAAATTAGGTCTAAACTTAAATGCATACTAATATACGCTTTACACAAACGACATAAGTATCAAATCAGCGGATGGGTTTTGAATGAGGCCGTTTCTTGCTGGCGGACAATTTCCGGGTCTGTGCCATCAGATTAATCTCCAGGATATTGTCTATTTGCGATAGTTCCTTGCAAGCGATCGGCACACAGTTTCCTTCCACCGATACACTCAGCAGACCGCGAGGTATTCTGTCTTCAAGCTTTTGGTACAATAACACTGACTGGATCTTCCTCAACGACAGGAAACTCAGATAATTGTAAGACATATTCAGACAACACAGAGAATTATTACCCTTACAATGTTTAATACCATTAACTATTGTTGTATTGGAATTACTATATGGATCTTCAAATTCACCTATCGTGTTTTCCACTATTGAAATCGCTTTTTCTATAAGTGCAGTATCTATATCAGCTAATTTCATAGTATCGACCAGAGATTTTTGCGACGAGTCTCCTTTAACCTTCTTCAGACCTGCAGTAGGTGTTCTTATAGATTTGCGTTTGGATGATTTCTTGTCAGCATCTCCAAGTCTAAGATCTGTGATTGTTGAGGCAATCATATCATTCTTAGTTTTCAAATATGTCATATACCTATTTTTAGATGTCATAACTTCTTCTGTTGTTAAAGGGAAATTCATTAGGGTGTTGAAAATGACAGTAGCACCCTTGTCAGTTATCATGTTGCTGGCGACATTTAAATAGCTCAGCTGTCTATTGGAACGTAGAACATCTGCCAAAAACTCTGCTCCTTCATCCGTGATTTTGTTTGAAGACAAATTGAGGATCGACAGTGTCTTCGAAGCCGGCAACGGAAAGATCAGCTTAGAGCATAAGATTTCAAGAGTCATGTCGTCAATTTTACATCTACAGAGGGAAAGGTATTTCAAGAAGTTCGCGTGTTCCAACAGAAGATGGTAATTAGGTTCTTTCAAGTAACAGTCGTCTAAACATAAGTCTGTGATATGAGTGATGGGGAGAAACTTGCATATTTCGTAAATTGTGTACTGATCAAGGCCTCCATTGATCGTGATGCTGTTTAAGTGTGGCTGGAATTGTATAATAAGTCCTATGATTTTCATCATGATTCGCGGTAACTGGAAATTCTTTTCAAACTTTATTTGCACCAAATTTTCTAGAAAATCGTAAATGGCTTGTACTTTGATGATTTTTGTAGGACGCGTGCTGTACGCCGGATGCATAATCATTTCAGAAGCACTCTTTTCTTCTTTTTCATCTATTGCCACATCTATTCGAGAATGGCCGATCCTGCTTTTCCCCTTCTTACTTCGGTCTGTCATTGCTACGCTGACGTATTCATCTGTAGACAAAATTTTATAAGTTCAGTTTATAAACTTAAAGTCAGTCGACGTAAACACAAATGGACTTGATGTAAGACTGTAATAATTATTGTAGACTAGGAAAGAAAAGATGAAGCATTGGAAGTTTCTGTTAACTATCCAAAATGCTGGAATAATTCACGGCTATATAAGAGTCACTACAGCAGCGTTTTGGAACTAAATTTCAGCGAAGTTTTTTTATCTACGAGTAAATTTGAAGTCGTTTATAGAAAACTTAATCTATCAATTGGAAGTAAACTAACTATAATAAACGTTGGAGCCAATCGGCTAAGTAAGTAAGTAAAAACCTAAGTAAAAGCTGAATGTCCGTTTACGGTGTTGTTTAAGTGTAGACATTTCACTTATACTTGGGATCAAGGATACTTTAAAATAGGTAGAACTATCTACTACTTTAAATAGCAAAAATAAAATAATGAACAGTTCTCCTTCAGGGTCGAAGTTGCCTTGACGATTCCTCTGGTATTGCTCATGTCCATAGGCGATGGTTACCACTTACCATCAGGTGGTCTGTTTGCTTTTTCGTCAGCCCTTCAGGCTATAGAAAAGTACATATGTGACGAACTGATATAAACCATGCAAGAAACTTACTCTGGTACACCTTGGTGACCTGCACAGTAGACTCCAACTGCAGCTGTCTGCAAGCCCAGGGAAGATACAAGTCAAAGTCCGCAGCCGTCGGTCTGTTGTCTGCATTAGAATCTCCGTTGTTTTTATCCATCTGGGTAATACTTAAAATTTCCAAAATAAACTTGAAAATATGAAAAGTATGATTTCCATATATATAGCATATAAAATTATTTGATGTATGTCAAACACACAGAGTACTTAATCACTCGTCAAACAGAACACAGAGTATTTAAACACTGCGTGAAACAGAAGTTTTTAGAACGGGGTTTTCAAAGAAAACGTTTTGTATACTGTGTGTGACGAAAATTACCTCCATTACCAAAAGACCTTTTTGAACAAGGCACCTCATGAGATGCATGGATTTACAAGTACCATTAGGCTATAAAATATATTTTTCATATCCTACTAGCAGTTCTGGAGATTAGCGCTTTCAAACGAGCAAAAAACTCTTCATCTTTATTAGATTAGTACTAGGATTCATAGTAGTACTAGAACTATTAAGCGTTGAAAATTAATAAAATTAATATTTTAAAAATAGTTCTAACTCATGCACGATTGG
This sequence comes from Thymelicus lineola, assembly GCA_963932265.1. NCBI lineage: Eukaryota > Metazoa > Arthropoda > Insecta > Lepidoptera > Hesperiidae > Thymelicus > Thymelicus lineola. The sequence goes on along the minus strand of OZ010707.1, from coordinate 2,590,758 downwards.
ATCCATACATATTACATGCTAAAAAACAACGAACAAAACAAATTAAATAAAAGCTTATCATAATAAGAGCTTGTAAAAAGTTAACCAAATAAAACTTCGGATTGCTGTCAACTTTGGTGTAAAGATTTTGTCTGATAAATGCACGAGGATTATGAAGTGTTTTTTAAATATTTCAATTTCAATGTCAAAAAATCTTTTAGGGCACGCATCTCATTCTTTCCTTCTTACTTGTTAATGCCTTTGATGTAAACAATACTAGTGTTTTACACAACATTAACGATCTGTTTCTTTGTCAGCTAAAATATTTATAATAATACAACGAGTAACTGTGCCTTCCGATACACATATATTTTGTCATCTGTCGACTGTCCCCGATTGCTTAGTCAAGGCAATAACTTATACATTTTCTACAACGTAACCACTAATCCCTACTGAAGTAGCGTGGTTATGTATTCCCTAGGCCTTCTCAATTTTGGAGAGAGACCCGTGTCATTTATAGCAACGTAAACCATCATCGTGTTACGGCTGGGGGCTAGAGAGCCAATTTTCTTTCTCTTTTAACCGACTTCAAAAAAAGGAGGAGGTTCTCAATTCGACTGTATTTTTTTTTAATGTTTATTACCTCAGAACTTTGGACTAGGTGAACCGATTTGGATGATTCTTTTTTTATTAGAATGCTTGTCGTGTGGTCCCACATAAATTTGAACGAGATCTGACAATGGCATCCATGTCAAAATCATATAAGTCTTAAATTTGCATTAAGTATGTGCGCGATAAATGGACGAATAACTCAATATCGCGTCAACCGATTTCGATTATTCTTTTTTTAATTGAAAGCTGGTACTTGTCGTGTAGTCCTATATAAATTTGAGCGAGATCTGACAATGGTATCAATGTCAAAAGTACAATGTACTTCATTTGAAGTCGGTTATTTTTTTGTTAAAATGTTAGATTATTCTTCTCTTTGTCACGTTCGGCAATGGTTTGGTGTCGCTGATGTTCATGTGCGACGATAACCACCTACCATCACGTGGACTGTCAGTAGGTTTGCTGGCTATTTCCATAAAAAATATTTATAGTCCATAAGTTCTGGTACATGAGTTCCGCTTCAAACAGCTAATAATCACATGCCCGAAGTTCTTCGAAAGACCTCGCTATTCTGCGCGCTTCTGACTTGAATAGTTTCGGGATTCAAATTAGATGCCTCTAATCTGTTGCTAACTAGACTATGGGTTATGACATCTGGCACTTTCATGTAATAAATTGATAAATAAATACTCGTTAATCATTGACTTTTATTATGTTACTGCTTAAGTTAAGAACTTTGATGGCTAATGGCACATGTGTTCGATTGACGGCTATTTAAATAAACTAATTGTAGGTACGTTTTACTCTGTGGTTTTACTGACAACGATGATAAAGTTTGTCGGATAAATAAGAAGACATGTAATTTTTAATATATTATATCTCATGGAATTTTTGACAAACAGAAAAATAGGTTTCTAATATGGCAATGAAAAATTTTAAAACTATAACTAGTGTCAAAAAAGAATTGTATGGATTTTTTTTCTAAAATGATGATTATTTTCGATTTAATACCGAAAAAACGAAAAAACCTTTACGATCACGAACCAGAAATATTATTTTTACCGAAAATACAGAAATATTAATTCACGAACCAGATATTTAATAAACTATCTTATATTTTCCCAAAGCGAAGCGAGTGCCAGTTATAGCGCAGAAGAAATAATAGTACATATAAATATAATAGTACGTCCCTGATAAATCTTCACGCGTGTACCACATAGCGCTCACAAATGTTGAAACTGAAGCATAATATTCTCAAGGAAGTGAAATTCAAAGACGCGGCAAGGGGGAGGGGGAACTCGTCTCCCCCCGCATTAACATAACGACCCAATTTGATACGTGGTAGACCTTTTCACGTTTCGATTGCTACGGTGCCATAAGTTCTCTTGAAGTTGCTGCAAATAATCTTGTGTTATACAAATAACGAACATAATGACATAGGTACTTATATAACGACTAGTAACCGCACTTACCTAATTTGCTCGGTTTTCGTATAGATTACTATTTTTAAGCATTGAAGTATAATGTCATAGAACAGACAGTTCGATTTTCAAAATTGAGCCCCTTTTCAAAAATCCTTTCAAAATGGAACGAATCCATTGAAGATTGAAGCCACGTGGCGCCAATGCATTGGGACATACATGGTGTTCGCGGTGTCTGTTCTATATGCTAGTAATTATACTTCAATGTTTTTAACACGGTTTTATTCGCTTCATAAGTATCTGTGTAACGGAAATTTTAACCGATGAAAATACGGCGATTTAAATAAAAAATAGAAAGAAAAAAAACGCAGAGCACTTAAGTTTCAATTCAAACAATCAAACTAATAAAAAATAAATAATAGTTAAAAAACTCAAAACACGCTTTTTATACAATTACACTATTCTTATACAATTAACAATATTCTTTATTCAAATTTATCTTATTCAAATTTAGTAAAGAGTGCATTAAGCTTATCATTTGGACCGTGATATTTTTATTGCCAGTAGGTAAAGGCTAAATAAATAAGGCAAAATTTATGTTTCTGTAGCTATATTATATGAAGTAGCACTGCTTTTTGATCGAAGGGTCCCAAGTGCGATTCCCAGGCGAAGGAAAGAAGTGGACGAGCCACCCGATGGTATGTAACCATCGATGCCCATAGACGTTCCCCTGGACATCGCCGATGCGTAGCAGGCTATGAAAAAAAGAGAAGAAAGAAAGAACTAGCCCCCCAACTTCCCCGAGCTGGAACTCGATTAAATCCAAAAATGAGTTTTGACATTCTGGACGATCAGATATTCCTACTCCACCAATCCACATTGGAGCAGCGTGGTGGAGTATGCTCTAGGCCTCCTCAAGAGGAGAGACCCGTGCCCAGTAGTGGGCCATTAATGGGCTGAAGCCAGTTAAGCAGTACACAGACATGCTTTTATTTTACACGAGTAACCGCCCTCGCTTTGCTTCGGTTTTCTATATTTTTTACACCTTGGGTTACTTTATTGGAGTTTTATTAAGGATCCCTATTTTTTTTAAATATAATATAGCCTATGTTACTCGGGGATAGTGTAGCTTTCCAACAGTGTAAGAATTTTTCAAATCGGTTCAGTAGTTTCGGAGCCTATTCAATGCAAACAATCAAATCTTTCCTCTTTATTATTAGTATGGATAAAATAGTAGAGTAGGTACTAAACTCGCAAGTTGTACAAACCGAGCGATATTTCACTAATAAGGAAAATAGAGTGAAATAGCTACCCCCCTCGTCCCGCTACCGCTAACTGCCGCCGCCTGGTGGAGGGTGCTTGCCCTTGTGTGGAAACGGACTCGATTTAATCATTTATTTATTAGTTTTCATTGTTAAAACTAAGAAATGCAATGGGCGGACTAACGTCCCAACTCAGAGACACTAATGGTCACTTAAATCGCTCTTTAGTACAGAATTTGTATGGTGATTCTTTACTAAGGAGTGATTTAAGTAACCGTTAGTGACTCTGAGTTGGGGCGTTAATGATTTATTAATTAAATCTCGGGCTTAAATTATAAAAGTTGATACAGTGCCACTGAATGTTACAAATTTTTATTCGATTAAATTATTAAAACTAAAGTGAAAATGTAACTTACTTTTACGAGGCCCTTGCAGGAAATAATAGGTGTGACGAACTTGGATATGAGTGTCTAATGACGATAAACTTCATGCGGTGATATTAACCGTTCAGGAGTACCCTCTTTGGAGACAAGCCTGAGTATGGAATTAGGCTATGCTTATCAGTAAAATGTATCACCATGTAAACAGAACTAAAACAATGTAAAATTATAACTCCTTACGATATAAGGGAGTAGGTCTAATTATGCAATAATTAACCCACACAAACTGGGTAAGCTGAATAAAACCGTTTAAAAAATCATCTTAATCAGTTGAGGATTACCAACTGGTTTAAAACTAAGTTGCAAAAGACCTGAACATAAAATATACATATATCGGTGAGGCCATGAATCTCCAGTCAAGGTCCAGGGACGGACCTCTTTATTCTACAGCGCTTGTCTGATGCAGAGGCTGGCATATAAGAAATGTCATGTCATATTTAGATTAGGGAATTGTCAATAATGTAGAACAGATTATTATTGATCACGTAGTGTTGAAGTACTTTGGAATATTGATGTGAATGTTAGGAGAACTGGAAATATATCATGGTGCAAAGTAAAAGGAATATCATTTCATAACCAATACCATAGAATACCTCCTTCTGCTACATCAGAAGTGATGGACGAAACATGCCCACAAATCGGAAAATAAATGAGGAATGACACTAGTTCGGATGACATTTGAAGAAAATTTTGCAATGAGAAATGAAACAATACGAAACGCGATGAAATGAGAATGTGGAAGTTCATAATATAATCGACGTGGACAATGCAAAACGTAGTGATGCGACTTAGTGGAGCTAGAGTTCATATAAACCAAGCCATCCAATGTGTCATGATGACCGAAGGAGTATGGATCGCAGATAAGTAGCCTTAGTCTAGCATCAAATGTGTTATCATACGAGTAACCTGATATCATACGAGTCAAATTAACCTTACTTATTTTGCTCAGTTGCGGAAAATCGATAAGACATGAAATAATAATCTACCACGCCAGCCACGTGAAACCAAGAGACCCAGGAGCTGACACTAAAACCGATGGTTCGCTTGGAAACATGTCTGCTGCAGGTGTAAGTCACGTAGAGAAACTATGGTCGGTCTGGTAGTATAGTAAAAGAAGGTGTAATGATGATAATATGATGATATTGATTTAATGTGTCGCAACAATGGCTATTGTAAAAAAAAAGTGAAAAAAAAATAAAGATGAAAGTAAAAACAGAGGTAAAAAAAATAGTACCTACTAAAAAAAAGAGTGTAAAAAAGAGTGAAAAAAGAGAGAAGTGAAAATGAAAGGTAAAAAAAAGAGTACCTAGTAACAATATGGAATTGCAAAAAAATGAATTAAAAAAATGTTGTAAAAAAAGGTGTCAAAAAAAAATGGAAAAAAGGGAAAGAAGTGTGAATAGAGTCCGGGCCAGCATAGTACTGAAGGGACGATGTCCTGAAGAGTCTTGGAGAGACTGGGCCACGTGTCTGCAGGGTTTGAACCGGACCAGACGACAATGACATAATTGCGACGTTTCGTAGAGTTTTATGAACCAGATTGATAACCAAATGGCCAGACCATAGTTCTCTCCACTATGTTTTAAGTGTCCACATTTAAAAATATCAGAGTTAATGAGCGAATTATTCTTGACTATAAATTAATAATGATGAATGATAAAAATGAATATGAGTGAGGTTAATGTAGTCAGAATAGCCGAGCCAGATACTGTTGAGACTGTTTTTACAGAATTTTTATTATCCACACGAGGCCGTGTGGGTCGTCAGCGATGGCCACGTGAGTGAACACAAAAACAACGTGTTTTGGACCCAGCAGTTAGAGCAGACCACATGCTTTGATCCAGTGACGACGTACCAAGATAAATTAATACGCGCACGAGGACGAGCGCACGTCAGGATAGCCGTATGGGTGAGGCCATGAATCTCCAGTGAAGGTCCAGGGACGGACCTCTTTATTCTACAGCGCTTGTCTGATGCAGAGGCTGGCATATAAGAAATGTCATGTCATATTTAGATTAGGGAATTGTCAATAATGTAGAACAGATTATTATTGATCACGTAGTGTTGAAGTACTTTGGAATATTGATGTGAATGTTAGGAGAACTGGAAATATATCATGGTGCAAAGTAAAAGGAATATCATTTCATAACCAATACCATAGAATACCTCCTTCTGCTACACATACATACGTTCCAAGTTACATAAAAGCGTTTAAAAAACCTCAATATACAGAAGCCACCGCCATACTATCAAGCCCGCGAGCGGCGCTAAGAAGCCCGCCATCTTGGATCTCATCTTGCGTTCCGAGGCGCGGGATGCTAGATAAATATAACTAAACTTATACATGCTTCCGTTTTATTAAACTAAGGTTCGGATACTCGCAGCTTTGTTTTCTACATTATTACAAAATCGTTGCGAAACTGATTTCAATGCTTTGATTACACTAAGTGTATTCTGTTAACCCTTTGTTATCAAAATTATACGTTTTAAATAGATCGTAACTAACATTAACTAATGTAAAGCCACAGTGACGTAAAGCTCACACCAATATGAGCCCACACCAATATAAGGTGGGTGCGTTTTATGTTCGATGTTTTTGTGTTTTGGGATGTGTTTTGTGTTTTGTTGGATGTGTTTTAAGAGATGTGTTTCGCAGGGTGTGTTTTGGGGATGTGTTTCATTGGATATGTTTAATGGAATGAGTTACTTGGGGTGTATTTTGAGAAGTGTATTATATATGAATGTATACTTTCAAATTGTTTCCATATTTATCAAAATTGAGTTCCAATGACGGCATCCATGACGTAAGACTGTCTCCTGAAGTCGGTTTTTTTAAGTAAAATTATGATGAAATATCGTAAAATCTATAGATTTACTGAATAAAAAGTAAATCTGTAAGTATAGGTATTTAACAAATAATACATGAAGACAATTTTTATACTCCTTTTTCAAAATAAATACTGTACATATTGTCCCAATATAGTTTAGCATAGTTAGCATAGTAGCATGGTAGCATAATTTGTTTTATCTTTTGTTTTAAATATTAATTCGTAAACTTTTTACTGTTTGCACCTCTACCTACGCATTTCTTGAACGTCTGTGTCCTCTACCCTTAGGTTGTCTGGTAGAAATCGCTATTACAGCGATAAGACCGCTTATTGTGACTAATAATACTAAAATTGTAATATTTTATGTACTTCTAGTGTGCACAATAAAGAATATTGTATTGTATTGTATTGTATTGTATAATGTTCGGGTGTACCGGTAGTAGTTGAGCGAACTCTTCACCTCAGAACGTAATTACGAGCGAAGTCGTGAGCGGCGGTAGTTTAGCGATCGAAGTGCACGCTCGAGCTTTCGTTTCTCAATTTAAGTTTGTTTCGCGTTACTCTTGTGAGGCTGGGTGCGTTTATAGGGACGCTGGTGTTTTCGAAGCGCAATATATATTTAACTTTTATTAACACTAAAAATAGCGAATGTAGGATGTTGGGACTTTTAACGATATTTAACCCTACTCCTTCAAAAACTATGCGGTTTCTGAGAACAGCGAAAATAAATGGACCGAAAAACAGAAAAACAGACTGCAATTCTAAATAATACGATTGTTATTTATTTATTTATTTATTTATTTAAATGAACGCCAACATAGTGAACACCAGTACAATGTAAATAAAATAATCATTTATGTAGCTAGTCTGTCAAGTGCCACCACAATTACAGGCGAAGACTGCATGCATATTAAAGAGTCAACATCTAATAAAAAGTAATAGAACAAGAAAAGTGGTTGTATCAATTATAAGTTAGTATCAAAGTAACATAAACAGCAATATCATATCATTATGGGATCTTTTGCAAGAATAAATAACTCCAATTATACTCCTTTTAGGTAGGTACTATAGTTATACCAACCGACACAAATAAATGTCATAAGAAAAGTTGCAAGTTTTCCCAATCAGATTTTACTTTTAAAACTCAGCTTTTATCGATGTATCAAACCAAGCTCTGCCAGGGTAGCTCTATCTTCTATCCTCTGCCATTGAAGCATAATGTCATAGAACAGACATCTCGAACATAATGTGTGACCCGCCCGGGAGGTTCCATTTTCAAAATTGAGCCCCGGTTCTCCTTTCAAAATGGAACGAATCCATTGAAGATTGAAGCCACGTAGCGCCAATGCATTGGGACATACATGGTGTTTGCGGTGTTGGTTCTGTACGCTAGTAATAATACTTCAACGTCCTCTGCGCTCCAATTTCTTAGCTCCAGAAGCGTCATCGATCGTTACTTGTGGGAAACTCATAAATACTTGCCAACTTGCGCATCTTTAAGCTACCTACAAGTTGTAACTACAGTTAAGTTAAGTAAACTGTAGTAAGTAACTACAGTTTACTCAATAACGTGTCTTACGTGCTTCTAGAAATGAATAAGATTTGTCAGCGTAATGTTGAAATCTAGGGAGAAGGAGAGTTAAAGTTAAGTTTAAGTACAGCATGATAAGTTTTATACACTAAAAGGGGCCTTTTGTATTGTCTAACAATGTTCCTATTGTCTACTTATCAAGTAAATCAATTTATAGTTCAACATTCTCGTGTTCTTTAAAAACTTTTAAAGAATCGCGTGGGTAATCGACGTAGTATATAATTAGTAGGCATACAATTCAGCGGAACACAATATTCATAAATTTTTAAGTCATTTGTAAAAATTAAATACAAAAACATGTAATAAATCTATCATTAAAATAACAAAAGAATAAGACAGCTAAAAACTATGATATAAAACGTTTATTAATTGTGCACTAATTTGCACACATTTTCAAAAACACCTACACATTTTGATTCAAAAAGCCCCTTTCAACACACAAACAAAGGCCCCATTCGCTTAGTTTTTACGAACAAAGATCTTCACGTTCCAAGAACTCGATCGATACAACTAAGAGCGTGCTTACTTATGTACGAGAAGATAAGTATATAGCTCGCGAACTACGCCATATAACGTTATTTATTCGCCTCGGAGGCCGCGAAAACAGAGACGTTTCGCGGAGCCCCCCTGTGGGGTTCGGGGGGGCTTGGGAGCGAGGGGGCGTGAGGCGCCGGGGGGTTCAGGCACCTGAGACAACGTCAAGACGGCAGCACTCAAAATTTCGCTTACATAACGCGAATTAATTAGTTTTACTTGGAAAGTTTTACGTTTATAGCGCTGTGCTGGAACGCTTTAAATTGGTTTGCGTTTATATATGGGTTTATAGAATGTTTGGACTGTGAAGCGTTTGTGTTGTGGAAAGCGCTTTTTTTGGTTGAGGTGTTGATTTTCATAGATATTTGCGAGTGGGATTTTAAAATATTCTTCACTTCATATCAAACAGTGATGGATTTCTGAATCGGTTTTTACACAGATATCTATTTAGGCAATACGAGTTTTTTTTGGAAATTTGATTAGGTTGTTATGCCGTTTATTTTAAATACAAATAAGATTCAAATCTTTTCAATAACGCTTCATCTAGGTATCGTAACAAAAACCTAAAGCATATTAATATTTTCTTAAAAATATTTAATTCCATCCATCCATCCATCCATATATAAGCCCTTGGAGGTCCACTGCTGGACATATGCCTCCCCTAACTTGCGCCACTGACCGGTCCTGAGCTTTATGAAACTAACGGATGCCCGCTGTCTTCTTCAGGTCGTCTGACACAATCGCGTAAAGAAATACCGAGCATAGCCCTTTCTATAACTCGCTATTAGGGAATGCAAATCTCGCGAGATTGGGGCTCAAGCGAGATCCCGCGAGTTTATGAATAACAATACTGCGAGATCTCGTCAATTTCGAGATCTCGCGAGATTGGCAGTTTTGTGTGTCTTTTTTTTGGCAAATAGTCACAATATTTGAATAAATTTGGAAAAAAATTATAAAAATTATAAGTATTATAAGATAAACATTTATTTTCACGATTTTTTTCAATAGACTTTTATGCATCAAACATTGTTTGACGTAACAACCAGTCTTCTCTTCTAATATCAAACAAATATTTTTTTGTAATAAAACGGTTCTTCGAGAAGTCAAAAAAATTAAACTTATTATCTAAGTTGAGTTGACTATTAAACTGAGATATTATTATCAATAAAAAAAAACTATATATACTCAGTAGATCCATTAGTTATTACAGATTAATTAAAAAAATATACGAATTACAGACTATTAGAAATTATAGATTAATTAACAAAATATACCAATCAAATGAAAGATTTGTTCAGTTCAAATCACAGGACATTATTACGAATTATTTTGAAAGTAGCTCCTTGAAGCGCAAAAGTCCGAAGAATCGTCTGCTAAACGGCTTCTTATTTTGTTGGCCAGATAACCAGCCGCTGAGAAGGCCCTTTCGGATTCAACGCTAGTTGGAACCACAGGTCTCAGGCAGTATTTTTTTTATGGATATAGCCGGCAAACGAGCTGACCACCTGATGGTAAGTGGTTATCGCCGCCCATGAACATCAGCAACACCAAAGACATCACTGATGCGTTGCCGGCCAAGAAAGAAAGAAGGAAAATAAAGAAATCTTTAGTAGTAAAATATCTTTGAGTACTATTGATGTTAATGAGAGGGTGTGATCCCTCTCCCTAAGATGACCTTATTTGACGGCTTCATATAAAAATTGAATTTCAGTTCAATTTTAGTTTTTATTATGCTATAAGCGAAATATGCTCGAAAAGTAATTTTTAATGCATCAAAATTTACACACAATATAGTTTTTTAATACCGTTAAATAAAACACGTTGTTTTATCCCGAAGTTTTCTCGGGATTGGGATATGGCAAGCGTTTTGGATTTACTTATGAATTGGTATGGTTGCTATTTCTGTTGCTATGGTAACGGTTGTCACGGTCATTTTGACCCACAACGAAGCGTGGTCGAGTTTATCAAATAAATCATAGTTTTTGAAGGGGTGAAATAAGGCATAAAAGTTTGTATGAGCACGAAACCAAATCTCTCTTGAAAGGTGTAGTTAGAGAGATGTAGATATTTGGTTAAGAGTTTTGTAACTTTTGACTTTCATTTGGTCCTATGGCGAAATAAATAATTTGGCTTTGTCTTTGAAGTACAATGTTCCTGCGAATAAAATCGCGGGAACCAGCTAAATTCTAAGATGTAAGTGACTACAACAAGAACAGACGTCACGCTTAAGCCTCCATAGATTCACAGACACCCCATAGCAAAGAGGCTTCATGGTACACATGATAGTAATTTTAATGGAATCTTGTTAATCCTGGCGCGGCGAGGGTAGGGGGAGGGGGAGGGGAGGGGGAGGGGTTATTAAGTCGCGGGCGCCCCCGGCAGTTTCCGTATAAAATTACTTTGGAACTAAGATGTTATCGTTGTACTAGGGGAGCACCGGGAGCCGTTTGTGATTTTTTTTTTAATTTAGGTTAAGTTACCTTTTTTATTATCTTAAAAAAAGATGACAAGTAATGTATTACAAACACTAAAAACGATTAAAGATAATGTTATTGTCAGTCAGGTACGTAAATGTTTACCTCGAGAATCGAACCCGGGATCTGTAGGCAGGGCACTGACTTCTAAGCTAGAGGGACGTTTGTTAGATGGCATGATATACAATCAATACATCAGGAACAATGCTAAAATAAATAAGAATTTGTCAGCCACATAAAAATATATTTGTTTGCCAGGGGAATCGAACGCGGAACTCTTTGCTTTGCAGTCACTACCAATTCAAATACGAGTTCTCCAATTTATAATTTGAACTCAATACTGTATTAAATTTTAATGACATACATATTAATGCATACTTAGTTACTTACCTTAATATTGGCAGGATACGGAGATTAAAAATATAGAAATCCGAACTTCTTTACTTTGATTTTTTTCTTTTTATCCTCCTTTTTCTTCTCATGCATGTAGATAGAATTTTACGTGGCTGTCCACTTTGTCATTTTATTTAGTAGTACTGCGTGATCTGTGGCTACGAGTATTATGCTAAAAAAATATGCCTAATGCATTATTTTAATGGTCTAATGGTTTTAGACCATCTTTAGGTGGGATTATGGTCAAGCATTAACTTATTTTATGTAAAAAAAAAATCTTCGCATTATTACCTTTCTAATGAACGGGGCACATCGGTTGGATAGTTTCAAAGGCTGTACCTAAACACACATGGGTACCTAGATTTTTTTTTCATATACTTAATCACAAAAAATATAGATTCTAATTACTCTTCTACATAAACGTGTCAATACTACACAATACGGGGTGTGTTTTTTATCCTTACCATATACGAGTATAAACCACTGTCATTAATTACATCCTCAAGTTTAGTAGATATACCGAAGCATAAAAGACAACAGTACATAGTATAAGTAACGTATGTGCCTATGTACCTTTTTAATTATTCTACAGACCTGATAAAGTAAAACGCTTAGATATAGGTACGTACCTAGTCTTGCCATAAATACTGTTACAGCCTTGTTTCATTTAGTATCAAATACTGCAATCTTAAAAATATGTTATTATAATTTGCTGTCAATAAGTTCTATAGCGGTCGGTTCTAAAATTAGGAATAGTAATTGGAAAATGTCATCATGAAACTAAAATAAGTTAAATTTATTCAATATATTAAACATTTTATCCTGAAAAAAAAAAGAAATGTTTTAGTTACTTAGGTAAGCTGCTTATGCATGATAATCGTTCTGATAGTAAGTTTTTCGGCCTTGTTCAGAAACGAAAACTAAACTTGCTTTAGCTATGCACTGTTATAAGATATTTTATCTTTACTTTAAAATAATTATAAATAATTATAATATTTTAAATAATTATAATATTAAATATTTGCGTAAATCGTTTTATACAAAGAAATACGTAAATATTTGTCCTATTTATAAAACAGATACCTACTAGTAATTCCCTTAAATTTAAGTTATTGAAAGTTTTATTTTCTCTAACTAATTATATTTTAATTTGAAATAGATTACAGTAATTCTTTATGTTCATTACTTGATATTGTCACAAATTAATTAGTAAATTATTCGCCCACCCTACCTAAAAAATCTTGGTCCTATGTAGGTAATTTTCTGCTATTTAGGTTGTCTACAAGAAATTGCTGATTAGCAATAAGACCGCCGATTGTTTTCTTATTTTTATATCTTTTTATTGTGTTGAAATTGGTAAACAATAAAGAATATTTGTATTGTATTTATTTTATTTCTTACATAACAATTTACTCAAATCCTTCATACCTTATTTGAAATAATTAATAAATAAAATATTTAGTTTCTTCTTTACGTATTTATGTATGTGCCTTAGATATAGTAAATAGGTACACCATGACTTAATTTATACCAGCGAAATCCTTTTTAACACAAAACCGATGACATTTCACACCAACAAACGATAACTTCGCCCCCTTTCCCCCCACTAATAATTTTCCTACATACCTCCAGTCTCGAGCCACGCCACCCAAATCACCTGCGTCATTAATTCATTTTAAGACGCCTAACGCGGCATCCCTTAGACGCTACATTTGCATATTACAAAGTATGGAAGTTCGCTAACGAAGGGGTAAGGGGGTGCTAGCGGGGGCTAAGGTTGCTGTAAGACGGGGAATTGGGTGCAGGGAGGGACTTGAAACATTCGTGTTTTAATAAGGTTTCGTTGCGGTTTTGTAGTCGTCGTGTTCTGGTTTGAGAATTGAGATACAGTTCTTTCTTTCGCCTCATATTGGTGATAACACACTTGGCTTCAATTTATTACTGGTCCAATAAAGGGCGTGGGTCCCTCCTTATAACAGCGGTGATACGCTGCTTCAGAGCGGACTTGACTACCTTTGCCAAGCAGTGTGTGAAGTCATGATTCGTTTGTAAGTTATTAGAGTAATGTTTGTTTTGTGGTCGTTTATGGATAGGTAGTTCCACGTGTGTATGTCTATGGCAACCATAACATAAAAAATTTGGTACGTGACTCGTAATAGAAAATTAATAAATAATAGATAATGCTCTCTGCTTTAACGTCTTCGATTTGACTTAATTACTGATGTTAAGCGAAATTCTCGTGAAATTTTCCAACTTATCCACCTGCAATTTTCCAACATAACCAATGCAATCTGAAATTATTTGAATCCATTACTTATGATCGAAATAAGAAGCCGAATTAATTATAAAATTCTTATTTAATTACATAATTATTTAAAATAAGTCATGCTGAGTTCGACCCTGTTCGCCTCGAAAGCGGAGAAAGATGAAGGAAATGAAAATGTACGTTGCAAAAAGGGGGGAAGCGTCCCCCTAGGGGAGCCTTCTATAGAGGAGGGGCGTACGATAAGCCCTTCAGAGAAAACGGGACTCGAGTAGACATCTACTTCTTATCTTTGGTTTCCTTTAAAGGCGATGCGGGTAGGTGTGGAATATAAATAATTCTATTTAGTTCAGGGTTCGGGGGCTTCCGTTCGATGATAAGGGTTGCTAAGAACTGTATTTCGAAGTTGTGCTTAGAATAATAATGCACTATAAACAAAATATCGCACCCTCAGTGGAAAAAAAGCATAAGTCGTCTTACGTTGAATTTTAGTTATTAATATGATTGGAAAGAGGGACAAAAACTGCATAAGCTCAATTTTTTTCAAACTTTTATCATTAATCTTGACGGTTTTATGCAAGAAATCGTAATGTTAATTCCTTTGACTACTTACTGATATTTTAACAGTTTTTTGCTTTCCTGTAAAATTGCACTTTTTCACTGAGCGTGCGATATGGCTGATGTTTGAAGTGTCTGCTGGGGTAAAAAGAAGAACAAAAAATGTAACAGTAATAAAAAATAAAAATTTTCGAAGTAAAGCTATGCCAACGCTTCAACATAATATGTGTTATTTGAACTCCAGAAGAAGTGTCAGAAACTCTCAAGATGTGTTTTTGAAGTGAAAACTTCTTAGCCGCGTTGAGCGAATTTTTTATCCTCTCACAGTTGCAGACAGCACTTACTATTTAAATGGCTGGACTTGTCTCTGTAATAATCATCTACTTAGATTATAATAAATTTTGGTTCTATGATTGTCTTTAACATGATTTTTTTTAGAGTAGGTATCTATATAATTTTTTGGTAATAATAAATTTGATTACTTATAATCCCGGAATATGCATGTGATAGCCAAGTGGTTAGAACGTTGGTTTCCCGTACGCAGGGGCCCGAGTTCAAATCCTGGCACGCACCTCTAATTTTCAAATATTATGTGCGTATTTCAATTTAATTATCACTTGCTTCGGTTAAGGCAAACATCGTGAGGAAACCTGCACACCTGAGAGTTCTCCATAAAGTTCTCAAAGGTGTGTGAAGTCTACCAATCCGTACTTGGCCAGCGTGGTACACTATGGACTGTACCCATCACATTGTGAGAGGAGACCCGAGCCTAGCAATGGGACAATTATGGGTTTTTGCTTTTATAATCCCGGAAAACGTGAGAAACGCCGCAGGCAGAGCGCTAGTATACCATAAAAGCAGGAAGTATATAAATGCATGAATTAAGGACATATGTTTTATTGTTTGTCCACATGCCCGCCAAGAGCCTGAATGTCCTCTTAAAAGGACATCCCTCGGACGTCCCTAAACAATAAATCGGAACAAAACGACGCTACTCAGTGTAGGAATTTCATAAAGGCAATCGGATCCCTCTCGGTGCCTCGAAGTAGAGAAAGACAGTGATGCTCAAAGATTGTAATTACTATTTTCCTCCGAAATAGTAGTAGATAAAACTACTTACGCGTTTTTTTAAAATAAATAATGCTTGACTACAATCCCTGATGGTAAGTGGCGATGTAGTCATTGGTGGTAAAACGCATTAACTTAGTAAAAACCAACGCATTCTTCAATCAATCAATCAATCAAATATTTTATTTGTGAGATAAGGTACATAAGGATGGTAACATTGATACATAGCTCGCTTACTCTACCAATTATTGGTGTACAAAATTGAGGTAATGTTGATTCTACATAATAATGATCAATTAAATTAACATGTCACGTAATTCCTATTGATATAGTAAAGTGTCAATAGCTATAAAATTAAATTAAATTAGTCAAAATACAATGAAATCAAAAAATAAAAATAATAGTCAATTAATTAAAAACATACGGAATTGTTACATAAATCCAACAATTATTATTATTATTTTTGTTCATTAATAAATTCATTTATAGTATAATAGCATTTGCTTATTAGATATATGCGCAGCATTTGCTTATTAGATATATTCTTGCCTTAAATAATGTGTCTTACATTAATAATCGAGCGGAAATACCGACGCGGGTAATTTATTCCAATCCTTCCCTGTACGCATAATAAATGATGAAGAGAAACGCGTCGTCCGTACAGGGGGATGTTAACGACGAAGTGGTGGATATATATATATATAGATTTAAAAATATAGGCATCATAGACAGTAAGGTTAGCAAGTGCAACACTTTGACAATCACTGGCCTAAGTGGTAGTGTGAAACTTGTCCCTCAATAACAATGGTTGATTTCCTACATCCATTCGTCACTTGGTTTAACACTCGACAATACTCATTGGTACCTATTTACTTTTCATACCTACTTATATTTGTCTTATTATAACCAGTGGTTCTCAACTAATTTTAAACACCTAGGGACGTGTTTATGATTATTATTGGTTATGATTTTACTTATAACGAAATATTACTTTTCCTGCGTATTGGTTACGCCTACATAACTAGGATACTAACATAATTTCTTGTAATAAATTAATTATAAAATTACATATTACTTCATTACAATATGGTGTTAGGTACATTGTACGTATATACTACTGAAGATAAAGGAATATTTATAAAAGGACCACTAATTTTATCTATTCACATAAATTCCCACACAACAAGTTTAAAATAACCAAAACCGCCTCGCACCAGTTTAAACCGCATCAAAACTGAAAAATATTCTTTAATTTTCTAAGAATTATCAAGAAACAACCCTTTCATAATATAATTCTTGTGCAACCAGTTACTTTAAGGCCACTTTAAGTCCTACACAAATGACAATAAATCCCACCCTATCTAGATCAAACCGGTTTCACACAGTTTTATGAATAGTTCAATTGATTCCGAGAAACGTGTGAAGGAAAAGATTGTATCAAGCGAAAATACTGGTTTATATTTTAGTGTAGTAAAGAAAAGTTAAAATGCACCGCTTACTTAAAAATCAGGTATTTTCAAAGAATCTAAAGAATTCTATAGAAATAATATTTTGTTTAAGAAAAGAATAAGAGCGATCCAAATTCCCCCTTGCTGGACAACAATTGTATCTAACCTGTCTTTCGAACAGGTTACTTCGTAGATACTTCAAATTCCCACGCAACAATTACAAAATCCACCCTGATCTGGTTAGAACTGGTTTGGTCTAGTTTTATTTAGATTCGAATCTGGAATCGAGTTAAGGTCAGAAATGTCATGAGAAAGGATGGAATCTTGTCCAGTTCGTGAACCAGCGTTTTGAGTGAAAGGTTATGCCGTGGATATTTTTAAGGGACAGTTGATATTTGTGTGTCTTCGGAGTGTGTTTGTGATGTGTGTGCAAGTTTAGTGTTTGTAGTCAGTTTTTAGACGAGTAAATAATGTTGGCACTTTTTTAATTATAATTATCAGGAGACACAGTAGTGTCTGGACCAAGTACACTCTCAACATTATTTCTGTTCGACACTACAGTATCTTTTCCCGAAACCTAGTAACATAAACGTCAAAATATTGAAATATTCGTTAATTTAAATCAATTAAAAACATTTAGTCAATAGAAATTAGTTTTTAACTCCAGATGAAAAAGAGAGGTGTTATAAGTTTGACGTGTCGTGTGTATCTGTGTATCTGTGGATCTGTATGTCTGTCTGTGGCTTCGTAGCTTCCAAATGGTGGAACCGACTTTTATCTAGTTTTTATATCAGAAAGGTGACTTAATCGAGAGTGTTCTTAGCTGTGCTAAATTTTAATTTAAGATTATGGCAGTAAATTAGTTATCTATTTTTAAATGCTTTTAAATTACAAATTAGGTACTATAAAATTACACTGTAATGTTGTTTACCAAAAAGGTCTTGTTTTAAAACAATTACTATAATAATGTATTAGATTTTAATTGTGGTGGGTACCCAGGTACTCACGATATGTACCTATATTGAAAGCCTATATCCCAACCTAGTTTATTTAAATATGCACGGTGATCGCAGTTGAACAGGTAAAATCTACGAAGGTTTTGGTAAGTTCGTTAGATCGTATTACTTAATTTAGAAAAAAAAACATTTTTAAGGTTCTCTACCTGAAAACCAATGAACAGAACCCTTGGGGCTTGGGATCACTGTCTGTGCTTTTGTCCGTCTGTCTGTATCCATTACTCAGAGCTTGGAGCTGTGAAACAAGCTTCTAAGTCAACGTAATGAAAAAGATTATGTCGTCAGGTGAAACAGCTAGGCTGTTTAGGTAAGCCGTATTTTTTAAAGTTATTTTGGAATTTGTAGGGGAATTAGAAACCAGGGTATAGGATACTTCCTGTTGACCCAGAATCATGCAATTTAGACAACAGTATTTCAACGGCAATTTTAGTTGACGATAGGGTATTTAAGGTAGATTATTTATGAGAGACCGTTTAGTTCTAAGTATAATACATTTTTTACTATCTCAAAAAATGTTACAAAAGTTCTGAAATTACATCTCAAAAAGAAAAGGGTATCCTATTATGAGATACTGAGGGTTGCTAACAAATCAATTAAAATTAAACTTTTTATTGACTATATTTTCTAACTAGGAAATCGCCCTTGCTTCGCTTCGGGAGAAATAGTAAAAAATAATGATAATAAATATAATATAGCCTATGTCACCCGGGGATAGTGTAGCTTCCCAACAATGAAAGAATTTTTCAAATCGGTTCGGTAGTTTCGGAGCCTATTCAATGCAAACAATCAAATCTTTCCTCTTTATAATATTATAGTATAGATTAACAACATCATACTCCTAAATAAATAGGTCTAAGTACGACTTAATATATGTATGTAACGTACATAGGTATAATTTATATTAGACTCATCATAATAACAGTGATTTTCAAATGGCACTTATTAAATATTATTTTTATTAAATATTATTATTTATTAAACAGCATCGTGGTCTTAAAAACGCTTGATTTGAATTTTTATTGTATTTTTTATATATTTTTTTAATATTGGTTTTTGAATATTGTTTTTTACATTGTTTTTTTTTTTAATTTTTTAATATACTTTTTATTTCTTTTTGAAAAAAAATTTTGAAATTGTTTTTTTTCATGCCAAAATAGGGAGGTAGCATTTTTTTACTCTTCATTCCGAATCGAATGATGTACCTTCTACCTATCTATCATTAATTTCTTTAGCAGCTTTATCACTATTTTTCTCGAACTTCAACTTATTGACAAGACTATTTTATTTCTATGTGCTTTTTATGTGTTTAATAAATTTTGATTTTTACAAAAAAGTGCCGTTTTAAGGTTCCGAAGTAAAATCAGAACCCTTCTAGTTTTCTTATGTCCGTCGATCTGTCCGTCCGTCTGTAATTTGGCATGAATATACATATTTATTAAAAATCCAAAGGTCGTAGAACAAAATATTGAAAAACATTTTTTCTGAGTAAAATGTAACATTTTTTGAATTAAGGGCCCGTTAACGAAACACCTATTTGACTTTAAATTGATAATTTAAGAGTCAAGTGTCCCCCTGGCTGGCTAAACGGTTGGAATTGGACTAGTGAAAAAATTCTCAAAAATAGGTTAAGTATATGATGAATTTACAAGGAAAACTATCACAGCTATGATAGCTTAAGTAGTTAATGAGTAATAGTCGATAAACTTACTACTTCAGAAACCTACATTGCGCGTGGCCTGACACGCACTTGCCCGGTTTTTTTAATACATTTCACCAGAAATTAACTCAATCAAACTTTTTCAAAAAAGGTGAAAAAATTTTTGCTTAAAAGTCTCGAAGTCCCGGGAATTCCCGGGACTGATTGTAGGCTGTCTCGTGTCCCGGGACTTTGAAATTGTCAGGGATTTCCAAACCCAAACATAGTTAGTAAAACTTTTTGTAGGTAGTTTATTTTATCGTATTGTTACATTAACACAAATTGTAAGATATTATTATTCCTCCATTAACTAAAGCAGATATTATTATAATTATGTAACTAAAACAAAAACAGCATAAAGTATATCTTGAAACAAAGCAAATAAATCAGTTAAACGATCCAAGCGAAAACTTTATACAAAACTTGTCTAGCGCTTTATATCGCTTAAATCGCTATCCGCGCATGCCCACCAGCGCCGATTAAAATAAACAGCCATATTCCTCCGAGAAATTTAAATTCCGAACGCCTCTCGCCCGCCATCTTGCGCAAGACGTCGATACAGAATAACTAGAACCCACGTATTTTTTCACCAGAACGTCTTAAGTTTGTCATTTTTACGCCACTCTAGCTCTTATAACGTCTTACTACGGCACTGAATCGCTCGCGTAAAAATGTTTCGCTATCCCGTCTTCAGCTATGATTCAATGACTTTGGAATATTTTTGCGGAATACAAAATGTACCTTGTAACGACTACTTAAGGTTGACTTCACCTTGTAGTACAATTGTAGTTTGGTTGTTTCGGAATTAGATACTAAAACTATAATGATGTTATAATAGTTCCATATACAACCGTCTCGCTTTTCAAACGGGCTCAAGAACGGGGCGAAAGGAGACCGCTATATTCAATTCAGTCCGCGGAAATGGGCGGGTCGTAAATAGTTTGAAGTTTAGAAGAAGTTTGAAAGAGGGAAGCTTTTATTTAAATTTCGTTTCGTCGTTCGATATTGGGAGAGCGAATTTGTTTTACCAGGCGTGATGTCTGGTTAGTTGAGGTTAAGGGTACATAAAGCAAAAACAATATGTAAATATTCAAGATTTTTTAAAGTTAAGTTTTAATTAAAAGTTTCTTAATATTTTTGACTAAAAAGTATGCGTACTTAATAGATGGTTTTTTTTATGGAAATAGCCGGCAAACGAGCTGACGATCCACCTGATGGTAAGTGTCTATCGCCGCCCATGAACATCAGCAACACCAAAGGCATCACTGATGCGTTGCCGGCCAAGAAAGAAAAAACAAAAAGAAAGAAAAAGCATAAAAGCTAAATGACCTTGTTTTGATATATATGTAAGTATGTTGCATTATTCCTAGTAATTACATATTTGTGTATAATAGAGCTTATTTGAAAAGTGGGGCAACTATCCGGCTCTTACCCTATGTGTAATGGTTCGTGTTTTGGGGTAGTACTTATATGATAATGGAGTTTATTTATTTAAATTAAGTAGTTACATAGTTTTAACTATTATCTCAGATATTTTATTTGTGAGTCGGTTAAATTGTTTCGTTATGTGTTTGCCCTCAATCATCCGAACTGCACAATTTGAGGGTCACTCTGAAAACCAGCGGCCGTGGTTTTTCCGCGACCATAAAGCTAAGCGTGAACCCTTTTCACCTATTATCTTATATCTAAGTGTTGTATTGTTTCTGTCTATTATTTTTAACCAACTTCAAAAAAAGGAGGAGGTTCTCAATTCGACTGTATTTTTTTATGTTTGTTACCTCAGAACTTCGGACTGGGCAAACCGATTTTGATGATTATTTTTTTAATCGAAAGCTGGTGCTTGTCGTGTAGTCCCACATACAATTTTGAGTGAGAGCCGAGATCTGACAATGGCATCCATGTCAAAAGCATAATAATATAAGTCTTAAATTTGTATTAAGTATGTGCGCGACAAATGGACGAATAACTCAATAACACGCCAACCGATTTCGATGATTCTTTTTTTTATTGGATATATTTCATTTGAAGTCGGTTATTTTTTGTTAAAATTTTAGATTATTTTTATTTGATAATTTAGGTGAAATAAACATTTCTTTCTTTCTTTCTTAACTACTTTAAGTGTAAATAAAAAATACAGTTTTTTAATTTTTCAATTTCTAGTAAATTATACCCACAAAAAATATAAGACTATGAGACTTATAAGACTGAAATATCTGGACAAAATTTCAAAAAATCGGGATTAGTCGGGACAAAAATTTTTTTTGGAAATAGCCGGCATACGAGTTGATGACGAAAAAAAACGCAGCGGCAAACGCGTTCTGTGGAATCGAGTGAATTGTTGGCAGGTTTTGTATTTTGTTGAGACTTTGGACATCATGTGAAATATCGGGACAATCCAGACGAATCCCAACCATCTGGCAACCCTAGGTAGGAACAATATATCCAACTCTCCCCTAAATATGATATTACTGAAGAGCAACTAGATACGCTTGAGCTTCTCCAAAATGTATTAGATTCACATTTGATTTACGTAAATATGGCCATGTCTCTGAATTTCGCGCTAAACTCAAGTCAAACCTATCCACTTTCGCCGGAATGCTCACATACTTTCTGCTCTGTAGGTAC
Source organism: Thymelicus lineola (assembly GCA_963932265.1). Lineage (NCBI taxonomy): Eukaryota > Metazoa > Arthropoda > Insecta > Lepidoptera > Hesperiidae > Thymelicus > Thymelicus lineola. Next base: position 2,568,553 of record OZ010707.1, on the reverse strand, counting down.
CTACTCTGGGCTGTTTAATTTAATTTAATTTATTTATTTTATTTTATTTATTAACAAAATCCACAGCTCTTAATTTCATAAATTACAGATCATATGAAGAAAATCTTAAAGCCAATTACGGATTTACATTTTTTGTATCTATGCCTATAATAACAAAACGGTCGTCACCAGGTTTATTTCAATACTTAAACTTTAAATGTGTGTGTATGTGTGTATGTGTATGTGTGGGTGTAAAAATATATGTACTATATAAAATATAAATATATATATAAATATATGCAAATATAAATATATACATATATACTTATATATTGTTATAAGTTATTGTTTATGTTTGTAATGATAATGTATTATATATACTTTGTGTTACTATTTTAACTAAGTTTTATGCTACTATTCTATTTAAGTTGCTGTTATAATAATTAATCCGTTAGCTCCTTCATATTTCCTTAATAACTTTGAATGAACGAATGAATGTATGAATTACCTATATTAAAATTACACGCTAGGAAATCGCCCTCGCTTCGCTTCGGGAAAAATAGTAAATAAAATATAATATATAACCATAGCCTATGTCACCCGGGGATAGTGTAGCTTCCCAACAGTGAAAGAATTTTTCAAATCGGTTCGGTAGTTTCGGAGCCTATTCAATGCAAACAAACAATCAAATCTTCTCTTTATAATATTAGTACAGATTTTTTTGTTGAACTATGGCTACATGAAGTTCGTAATAACGAGTAATAGGTATAGATAGATTACTTTGCCGGTACAACTAGCGTACAAATCTTATTAATTTATATTATTTATATTATTTTCTTATTATTTATATTATCTGAATTAATACAGTATTCACTAAATATCATTTAATGTAGTTTTAATAATTCTTTTTTTTTATGGAAATAGCCGGCAAACGAGCTGACGATCCACCTGATGGTAAGTGGCTATCGTCGCCCATGAACATCAGAAACACCAAAAGCAACACTGATGCGTTGCCGGCCAAGAAAGAAAGAAGAAAAAGAAAGAAAGAACTGGCTCTCAAGACCCCAGCCTGAACACGATGAGTCGTTTGGCGGCTGACTCATGCTCGAAGGCATTCTTTCTATTTTTGCATTTTATAATATATTTTAATGATTTTATTTTTAGATTAGAGTAAGTACTAGGACATCATGAGCGATAAGGAGGTTCGACTGAACAACGTATTGACTAAACAGCATAGTCACATTTTTTTAAATACATTTTTACTAGGACATCATAAGTGATGAGGTATTTCTAAATATTCCAGGCAGCTAATTCGATAGTGTGTAACTGTGTACTCAGCGGAGTGTGTACTCACTAAAAATGTAATGAATAAAAAACATTTCATTTAAAAGTATTTCTTACACAATAAAATATTTCCTGACGATTCAAAAAATACACACTTAATTGTTCAATTTTTCACTTCTGTCGGCAATCCCGGGAAGCCTTTTACCTTTTTTTAAACAAAGGAATAACATAATTTAATAAATCAAAATCATGTTTTTATATTAATTATAGCCCTGATTAGAACAATATTTAAAAAAATTTTTTTAATCATACTGCATGAAAAATTTTATTAGTGTGAGTACGGTGAAACGTCACTGAACGTGCCAGCTTGAGCAATCAATCAAAGTGAATGTGCTTTCTCTACAATTTATGGATTTGTTTTTGGTGATTAACTCCTTTAGAATTTTCATATTTAAGCCAACGGTATGAAAAATTTATGAAGAGTAAAATAAATTTTTCCCTCTTATCTCTGTTTTCCGTGTGCGTTATATTTGTAATTCGTAATACTGAATCTAGATGGCGTTGTTACTGATCACTACTGATGATAATAATAACCTTGTTACATCCTATTCTGATGATATGAAACATCATCAACATTATCGCCGTCGTCGTTAATGTTGTTGTTGATTTGACGATTACAAACTAGATGGCGTTAAACTCCAGTCGTGCGTCGGAACTGACACATAATTTTTTATACAACTACTGCATAAATATGATTCCGGAATTGCTTGATTTGTGACTGATAATTCATTAAAATTGACAGAAATGCCATAACGTGCCAAACGCCTTTATGCAAACTCCGAAATAGATTTCTATTTTGGCCTTTGACTGGTGTATTTTTAATCAAAGCTATTATTAAATTACACTTAGGTACAGTCGGCAAAAGAATTACGTATACAAGGCATGAAACAAAAACGTTTGGTAATTACAGAATGTTTATGTTATTATCAATGTTAAATTGTACCTTGCGTAGTATAGGTAGGATTTTACATTGATTATAACACAAATATTCAGTTTCCTTCAGATTCGTATACCTGTGTTTCCCTATTCGATTTTTAATGTTTATTCAAAGACCTGTATTCTTCTTTATGGAAATAGCTAGCAAACGAGCTGACAATACACACGATGGTATGCGGCTATCGTCGTCCATGGACATCAGCAGCACTAAAGGCTTCACGAATGCATTGCCGATAAAAAAGAGAGAAGAAAAAGAAATAAATAACTGGCTCTCCAGCCCCCAGCCGGAACACGACGAGTCGTTTGGCGGCTGACTCATGCTCGAGGGTGGTACGAGTAGCTATCCAGGCGAAACCCATGGAGAAATAATAGTAATAATAATGGTGTTAATTAAGTAAAATTTAAAATCTAGATTACCAATATAACCAGTGTTTTGTGTTCTGTGTATTTTATGTTACTAACAATAGTTTATAAGAATTCTGTAATTACTAACATCATATAACTATAACTTGTTTAGTAAAGCCAAACTAGCCGCAAAGAAATTGGGAGTGCTCAATAGAGCTTAGCAGTACTTCACGCCTAAGTACAGGTTGATGCTCTATAAGGCGCAAATTCGATCACACATGGAGTACTGCTCCCACCTTTGGGCCGGAGCCCCAGCTGGCCAAGTGGATCCGTTCAATCGAATTCAACGGCGTGCCATTCGTCTTGTCGACGGTCCCAAGCTTACAGAAGAATTAGAATCGCTTGAGTTGAGGAGGAATGTAGGCTCTCTCTGCGTATTCTACCGTCTGTACAATGGGGAATGTTCTGAAGAACTGTTTCGCTTAATACCTGCAGTTAATTTTCGTCACCGCACACCACTTACCAGGTTCCATCAACACTATCTGGATACCTGGCGTTCGTCCACAGTCCGGTTCTCACGTCATTTTCTACCTCGCACGTGTAAACTGTGGAACAAGCTACCTGCATCGGTGTTTCCTCTAAGCTATGACATGGGGTCCTTCAAGAAGCGGGTCTATCGTCATCTTCTTGGCCGGCAACGCGTTGGTGACGCCCCTGGTGTTGCTAATGTCCATGGGCGGCGGTGATCACTTACCATCAGGTGACCCGTCTGCTCGTTTGCCTGCTTAAAGCATTAAAAAATGGATTTTGTTCGAAAAAAAGTTTTATTATTATTATTATGGGTCCTCCGATGGGCCCTACCACCAGCGGGCCGATTTAGTCGCCTCTTACGACACCCATTCGACGTGGGATGGGAGTTAGTATTTTAAGTCGCCCCAATACGGCTTGAATATGACAAGTCGTTTGGAAAAGAAAATCACATGTATCCGACGCACTACACAACTATTGTTTGTAAATGGAACGTAATGTTTGTGTGTTTGTAGGTGACGTCGGTCGTCTACGAGGTCGCCGCCCGTCAATCGGACGCGCCACTCCACTGGCCGGCCGATGACCCCGCACAGGGAAGCCGTTGAGACGATGTTACTATTTTAAAATGTGTGAACTTATTTATGTCATGTCTTCTTGAATGTTCTATTTTGTCTGGAACTAGAAAAGACTAGACTAGAGTATTGATTGGGCAAGAAATTTGGTAAAGAAAAATATTGTTTATGTGCAAGACTGCGGTTTTTTTATGCTTTGACTTAGGCACTGCAAAAGGGTTAAATGTTTAGAAGAACAGAACTGAAAAAGTTGTGTGACTAAAAAACTTATATTTATAACTGGTGTCGGTTTTTCCGTCCTACATCATCTTTTACTATATTTTACCACCCTACAATACATATTCACTTAACATCAGGCTAAACTGTGGTCAAGCACTAAAGTATTTTAAATAATAAAGGTTGGAAAGCATTTTACTTTTGTTTTCAATACCATCAAGGCACATTACTTTCTCGGCTTCAATTCTAATTGATAATATATTGGATCGAAATATATAATAGGTACTGGAGAGTGATAATCTAATAAGTGATATATTCACGATTTGAAATATTCTTATTGGGGTCTTCTGTTGAGAGAAATAAGATTTATATTTTATAAGAATTTTAATTCCAGCAAAAATCTTTGTGAATATTATGCAATGCAGTTAAACCAATAAGAAATTAAAGTATGGGTACATACATAATATGTTATATGATAAAATATATTGTGTATTAGGTAAAAGTAATTAGTTGTATCTCTTTTTCATGCCCTTTCTTTTTATTCTGACCTCTATATAGGTACTATTATATCTGTTGTGCCTCTGTGCAAAAGTTGTTTGAAAGAAATTGCTATCTATTACCACCTTTTGTACTGTGTCTTATAAAAGCTTATTTAAGCTTGTTATTGTGTTGAGCTTTGAGATTATTATCACAATTTTTTTTCTGTGCACACTACCGTGTCCATTTTATGTATGAAATTAAATACACATATATTTGATAATTCCAGTCAATGGTGGAGGACATCGCTGTAGTGAGATGAGGTCGCCCATAGTACATTTGTGCTCTTATTGTACTTTCGATTTAATTGTAGTATTATGTGTGGCATAAAAATAATTTTGTATTATTATACATTGTATTATTTAGTTCCGAACGCGTGTCATGGTATCATTACGAGTATAATATAAAGTGTTATTATTATCAGTGTAACTCAGTGTTATTGGACATGACATACGTTCTAACAAAGTGAATAATAAAATCTCAATAGCCCTCAGTCGACTCCACGGTCGTCGGGTCCTGAAAGGCGCCCGGGCGGTCTGCGGACTCAAGCCGCGGGTAATTGATGCCATCTGACCACCTGATTACCTGACCACGTGACCACATGACGTCACAAGACTGCACACGGACAACACACTTATATAGTACGATACACTCGTATACTTCCCAGAGTCTCCGGAAGCGTGTTTCATTGCGCCTGTAATAAGTGATTATTTTAATTAGTTACCCATAAGTCTATATTGATATATCTGTGTTAGTCTGTGAAGTATCTGTGTAGCCTGTAATAAGAATATTTTATTTTATTTTTATTTTTATTTTATTCGGGAAACAAACAGCATTACAATATAGATTCCATCATACACTTACAAGAATCATATAGCAAAACAGTTTCCACTGAAAAATTTGTACATACTAATAATTTGGACCTTATGTGGATTATATAAACTGAGATGTTAAAATAATACAAAAATAATAACAAGAAAAATTTATTATTATTTATAATGTACTATTATACTATTCATCTATTCATAGTATTCGTGTAAGAATTTTTTTCCAGTGGTACTCAAGTCATTTCCGCATCTGAAAGGCCGAAATTTTTAGGACAAAATTGAGGTAATTTTTTTATCCATCCATCCATCAGCCTTTCGAGGTCCACTGCTGGATATAGGCCTCCCTTAACTTGTGCCACTCTGACCAGCCCTGAGCCTTTTGAATCCAGCGTATGCCTGCTGTCTTCTTCAAGTCGTCAGGCCACCTGGTAGGGGCGTCCTAAGTTACGTTTTCCGAGACGTGGGAGCCATTTAAGGAACCTTCTTTCCCAATGATTATCGGTCCTTCGAACTATGTGGCCAGCTCATTGCCACTACAGATGGATTTTCGTTGAGTTATGTCGGTTATCGTGGGTAGTCTACGAATTTCACAATTTCTGACGCGTTCACGTAGAGAAATACCGAGCATAGTCACATAGCTCGCTGTGTGATTTTGAGCTTGTGGATTGTGGATAGTAGCTTGTGGATAGTAGTAGTAGAATAAGTAAAGCACCACGTCTCGGTGCCGTATGTCATCACTGGCAACACACACTGCTCGAACACCTTCGACTTCAGGCACTGAGGTAGTGTTTTGGACGACAAGATATGACGCAGTTTCCCGAACGCAGCCCATCCGAGTTGGATTCTACGAGTGACTTCTTTCTACGTATTAAGTATGTAGTTAAGTAGATAACAAAATTTCAGCTAAATAAGTGAATAATTATCAGAGCGCATCCAAACGTAATAATTTAGTAAAGCTCTTTAGTTCATACAATTCTCCACAACCTACTTATTCATTTCACTAAATTTTAACTAAAAAAATGCCTGTCCAAATGTGTTAAGTAATAAGCCCCGCCCACCTACTAACAGAAAAATAGAAAAAATCTAAATTAATGTTTACTTGCGTACTAAATTTTAACTACTAAATTGTCCGTTTACGCCTATTAATTAACTTAAAATTTAGTTATCTACGTAACTTCTTAATACGTGTAAACCAATCATTAGTTGCGCTTTACAAAAGTAATACTTTATTTTATGTAAGTAGGATTAGTAACATGTTTCTTTATTCATATACAGTACTCTGACCACCGCTTCGCCCACGTTTTTTTAAACCGCCTTCAAAAAAAGGAGGAGGTTCTCAATTCGACTGCATTTTTTTTATGTTTGTTACCTTAGAACTTTGGACTGGGTGAACCGATTTGGATGATTCTTTTTTTAATCGAAAGCTGGTGCTTATCGTGTAGTCCCACATAAATTTGAACGAGATTTGACAATGGTATCCATGTCAAAATCATATAAGTCTTAAATTTGCGCGATAAATGGACGAATAACTCAATATCGCGCCAACCGATTTGGATGATTCTTTTTTTAATCGAAAGGTGGTGCTTGTCGTGTAGTCCCACATAACGAGCGAGATCTGACAATGGTATCCATGTCAAAAGTACAATGTACTTCATTCGAAGTCGGTTATTTTTTTGTTAAAATGTTAGATTTTATGGGACAATAGGCAAGTAGCAGTAAGTGTCCTGTCTTAAATCCGTTCAGTATTTTTTGCATGAAAGAGTAACAAATAACCATTACAAACTTTAAAATTTACAATACTCGTTTTTGCCCGCGGCTTCTCCTGCGGTAGAGGTCGATTTTTTTAAAATCCCGCAGGAAACCTGAACTTTTCCGGGATAAAAAGTATCCTATGTGTTAATCCAGGGTATAGGCTATGTCCGTTCCAAATTTCAGCCAAATCGGTTAAGTAGTTGTGGCGTGATTGAGGAACAAACATCCAAACATCTTAAACACTTTCACATTTATAATATTAATAGGATTAGTAGAACTAGCCCTAGACTTTGGATACTTACCATTGTTCTAATAACAGCTCTCTTGCACTAAGATTTCCTGTGTGCTGAGACTGCTGGGCTCGGGGTCTCCTCTCACAATGTGAGGGGTACAGGCCATAGTCTACCACGCTGGCCAAATGCGGATTGGTAGATTTCACACACCTTTGAGAACTTTATGGAGAACTCTCCGGTGTGCAGGTTTCCTTACGATGTTTTCCTTCATCGAAGCAAGTGATAATTAACTTTGTAAATTTTGTAATACGCACGTATTGTTTGAAAATTAGAGGTGCGTGACAGGATTTGAACTCGGGCTCCTGCGTTCGGGAGACCAACGATCTAACCGCTAGCCTATCGCCGCTAGCCTAGAACGCTTATCTTGTGAGATTTTTTTCCAATCAGATTTTCGGTCTGTCAAAATTACAGTTTGTATTTTCTAAAACAACTTTTGGAAACTCCGATGGCACAACCTCTTCTTTTAATAATTATTATATTATTACGGTTCAGTATGTATGTTAATACAAAATTTGGTTAAAAATTAAATTGGTGTTACATATTCAAGCTATCACAAGAATATTTAATGGACTGTTCTATTCATCGAGAGATGGCGACATATTAATCACAAATTTTGTAAATATTTTTTTTTAGATAAGTAGGTGTCATCTTTTTATAAAAAAAATATTTTATCTTCCATTTTGGATTAAAAAAATTATTTTGAGTAAGAACTATGAAATGCCATTTTTCTTAAACAATTTTTTCTACTTGTCACTAGATGTCGCTGTACTGTGGTTTCGTTATTGGTCAGAAGAGGGCGCAATGCGTTGTTGGAGAACTTGGAAATTGCTGAATAAGAGTCAAATTAGCAATGGCATGCTAATTGGATTATTGGTTCAATTGTCTCACCCTTGAATGTGAATTTTACTAGAACTTAGCAACTTCTCAGAATTCATACAATTAGATAATCAATTTGTAACTACACTACACATTAAAATACTTAAAGCTTACATCAAACAAAACACATACAGCATACATATTTGAGAACTGCTTATTCAATACGGTAAGATATTTACATTTTAGTTACACAATATTACCAATAACAAAATAAATACAATATATTTTTTAGTATTTTGTTGTAATTGGTGCACAATTAAGAATATTTGTACCTACTGTATTTTATTGTATTGTATTACATATTAAAGTACTACATTATTCGAATCACCACCGTATTCTATACTAATATTTTAAAGAGGAAAGATTTGATTGCTTGTTTGCATTGTATAGTCTCCGAAACTACCGAACCGATTTGAAAAATTCTTTCACTGTTGGGAAGCTACACTATCCCCGGGTGACATAGGCTATATTATATTTTTCTTATTTTCTATTTTTCCTGAAGTGAAGCGAGGGCGACTTCCTAGTAAAATATAAAAAGGGTTTTCTATTGCAGAATTTAAAACTTTCGGCACTTCATTGAATAATCAAGTACCTATTGATTTATTTGTGTGAAATAAAGCATTTACTAATCGGATACATGTTTTGTACTGTAGAGTGATGTATTATTATTAAATAGATTTTCTTATAATATTATTTTATAAGTCAATAAATATTAGAAAGTATTTAATATCCTTTGCTTTAAATATAAAAACTGTGAATAGTTTTATAAAGCGATCTATAAGCTAGAATGCGTTATAAAATAAACTAGAATACTTAATTGGGTCAAATCAATATCCATGTAAGTTGTCCAATATGCACAATTTTTTATCAAATACTTACGATTCCATTTAGAATTCCCTTTTGGTAGACTTTTGTTCCCAATAAGTTAGTTTATAACAGCTAAAACAACTCTATGTATGAGGTTTACTTATCAAATCATAGATGTCGCTAAGACATTGATTTTAGCCGTATTTGGGGTGGCTTAGAATATTGAGTCCAATCCCATGCTATCATACAAGAATTAGGTATAAATATCATATATTATTGAGTTATTATTAATATTATTACTTGAATTATTATTTTTCTCTAAAGCCTGTCTGGCTGACGACTACCTTCGTGCTTGACCGTCACCGGCCGTCAACCACCGTCAGCCACCAAATGCTGGCCATACACGATCAAGTATCTCTCTATCTATCTCTATAGATAGATAGATAACTCTTTATTGTTTGCACACCACATATTATACAATCGTACAAGAATAACAGTTACGATGGTACAAAACAACAGGCGGCCTTATCGCTACATAGCGATTTCTTCCAGGCAACCTTTAAGGATACATTAGAAGTAAGAAAAACACAGAGGGCATCGACGTGCGTAAAGTCACCAGAGAATATAGAATAGAAAGAAATATAATATGATAAAAGAAAACAATATAAATAAAAATATTAAAACTATGTAAAAACAAATTAAACTAATAATAAAAATACACATAACTAACAATTAATATACTTGTCAAGTCTGCAGCGGAATTGACGCTCCATCCAGTAAACTTGACGGTGTATGGCGACGGTATGGCTGACTGGCTATAGCTATCTCATGCAAACTAGATGCTGTATCAAGTCAAACTGCAAACTTGACAAGGACACTTGATCGTGTATGGCCAGTTAAACGACTCCTTGTGTTCTTACTGGTGGCTTGGGAGCCATTTTGTCTCTCTTTCTTCCTTCTTGTTCGGCAATGCTTTGATGCCTTTGGTATTAGGTATTACGATTGTCTCCTTTAATTAGATTAATCGTCAGCTCGCTTATCGGCTAGTAATATAGCGTGGTAGAGGTTCCATCCATCTTTAGTCCAACGACACCTCCTTTTTGTTTCACTCTGCTAAATAAGGACCGGCACCGACATATCTATTTTCTATTTTTTTTTCTATACCTCTTAAAAAAACATGTGTTGTCCTTGCTAAGGTACTGTACATTTAAAAATAACAAAGAACCTAAAAAGAAACATGGAATTGTCATGGAAATGTCTGGTCCAAGAATACAATCTGGGACTCTTCAATCCACAGCTAGAAGTGTCTCAGTAAATGTCACCATAATAATCCACAAACATACCTACTATCACCACCCTGTAATGGAAAATGCAATATTCACCAATTAAGACGTGGTTGTTATGTCAGATTGTTGTTGGATTTAGAAGGCTCAGGACCGGTCTACTATCAATGGATGGTGATGTAAAAGCTATAGACAGTAGCAAGTATCCCTTACAAACGTAAGGGAAGACCCGAGCCTAGTGTTGAAACAAATTGTGATGCTGACGACGATAACCTTAAATAAAAATTTAAAAAACCCCCGACAGTTTTATTTAATGAAACATAGCTAAGAACACTCTCGATTAAGTTCTCTTTCAAATAAAAAAACTATATCAAAATCGGTTCATCTGTTTGGGAGCTACGATGCCACAGATACACAGATACACAGATACACGGACATGTCAAACTTATAACATCCCTCATTTTTTTCGGTGGGGGTTAAAAACCCTCGCCAGTCTTCCATTTTTAGGGCTCTTAGGAACTTATCACTCAAACATCATCTTGAATTTTCTCTAAATAGGACTCGTGTTATACTACCAACACATTAAGTTTCTTTATGCTCTAAGTACTATCTCTCTTACAAATTAATATTATTACTATCATTTAGTATCTTTAATCTATACTAATATTATAAAGAGGAAAGATTTGATTGTTTGTTTGCATTGAATAGGCTCCGAAACTACCGAACCGATTTAAAAAAATCTTTCACTGTTGGGAAGCTACACTATGCCCGGGTGACATAGGCTATATTTTTTATACTATTTTCCCGAAGCGAAGTGAGAGCGATTTCCTAGTGCTATAATATTTCTCTTACGAACTGATAAGACCTATCTCTACTGCGTGACGACCTGACAAAGTTATAACAAACATCTTAATCAAATCCAAAGCATCTTCCATTTTCCAACTTGTAGCAACGGAGTAATCCATTTGAACTTTAATTTAATGGTAGTTGCAATTACATCAAAAATTTAAGATTATTTACTCACAGATAGCGTATCTTTAACCCCTTGTAGGGGCGCGTTACAAAGGGGTTCTACCAAAATTTTCCACTTTCACCTGAGCACAAAGAAAATGCTAAGGCGTTTTACTTCGCGTTTGGTTCAGAAATTTAATTATAGTGGGGTACCACCCTGGGGGTGTAGGGGGATGAAGAAATATCGCTGGGGGCGGGAGCCAAGTTTTTGGGGGCAAGGCAAACATTGTATTTACATATTATTTAAATATCCGTCGTTCTTGCGAGCTGTCTTGGGGTTTTATGTCTGTTCGGCTTATATATTACTTAAATCGCTGTATTTAGTCTTGCGACGTATTATTATGATTTACTTGATGCGTGAGGGTTTAAATCAGAGGTTCCCAAACATTTTTTCTCATAGAACACTTTCAAAATTTTACTGATTTCGGTGAACCCCCTGCAGCTATATTTCTACCATATTCCCAAAACTCGACAAAAATGTGAAGATTAGATCTAAGTATTGTATTGCGTTGCGGCTGAGTTTAGATTATATAGAGATTAATAGATTCTCACTATTAGAGAATTGATTGGTTAATTAATTAATTGCCTTTTTGTTACGCCAACGTAGACCCCGTCAAGTCTCCCGTGGACTTCTTGGGGTCTACCTGGACCACTTTGGGAACTATATATTGGTTTAAATCAATAGCCATTGCGACAGGCTCATTTTTCTTTTATTTAAGACGGAAGATTTTTTCCAAATTTTTAAATAAATTACCTTTTGGGGCTTATGTTAATAATGCAGCAAGGGAGATAGTAATAAAAATCCATGAATTTTAATTTTGTTTTATTAACAAAGTAGCAGATTTTTCTTGTACTTAATAATAGGTAAGTGATAGATATTAGATCACGTCCATAGCATCAGATGCATTGGCATGTATGGTCACGGTATAGTTATCTGGCCATATAGCTATCACATGCACACTGAACACCGCGTCAAGTCAAACTGCTGACAAGTACACTTGATCGTGTATGGTCTCCTTCTTACGCCAGTAACTTGACTTAAAGCTATCTTCACGTAGCTCAAGGTACGTTACAATAACATTAGTTTCCTGTATTATTCATAAATTTCTTGGAAGTTAATAAGTGCTACGTAACTACGTAGGCTTACGTAGGCTACGCGCTACGGAGCTACGAATATCCTTAAGTATTACTAGGAACCCGACTTCGCTTCCGAGAAGTTAACTTTACAGGTATTTGCACGTGAGATTGTTGCTATTTATGTTATACTAGAAGATACTCATAGATATACTAGAAGATAATCATTGGGGAAGAAAGGTTCTCGTATGGCGCCCACGTCTCGGAAAATGGAGTATAGGACGCCCCCCGAACAGATGGACTGACGACCTGAAGAAGACAGCGGGCATCCGCTGGATTCAGAAGGCTCAGGACCGGTCAGAGTGGCGCAAGTTAGGGGAGGCCTATGTCCAGCAGTGGACCTCCAAGGGCTGATGGATGGATGGATGGAGAAGATACTGCTAGAAGTAGGCGAACAAAATAACCGCGATAATAAATTCTATGAAGCACAAGTTGAAGTGACTCGTTTCAAAACTTAACCACCCCATAGACTTGATTTAAACTTCACAAAACATAATAAGGAAACTCGAAACCTCTTCACCGTATTAATTAAATACCAAAACTGGCGAAGGAATTATTAATAAATTTATAAATTTTCCATCCGAGAAAGCTTTCTTACAAAGGCGGCTCGTAATTTGAGGAACACGCACACACGCGTAAGTTCATGTACACGCAGACACACATACCCGTGCAATTTAAGATGAATAATTATGTGGCAGCGTTGCCTCGGCTCGTTGGAGCGTGTTGGTGTCATGTGGATAAGACGAGGCAGAAGTTTTAACACTATATATGCCCTTTTAAGGAAAAAGCAAAAGAAAGAAGAAAGAAGTCTGAAGCGCTCATAACTCAGCGGCTTGTGTCGATTTTAAGTGATTGACAAAGTTAAGCAACAGGGGTCGATGGGTGTTGGGTGATTGCTAGTGGCAATAATTTCTTGAGTGCTTCCGTATTTCGAAAGGCACGCAAAGCCGTCTGATCCGGTTGTTAACGTAAGATAATAGTCGTTAGGCCATGTCATGACCAACCTGACACTTGGGTTGGCCACTAATACCATCACCAATCAGCTGGAGCAGCGTGGAGTATGCTCTAGGCCTCCTCAAGAGGAGAGACCCTATAGTCTAGGTTGTAGTGACCTTGCCTGCGAATCGAATGGTCCCAGATACGATTCCCGGGGCATTGTATCATAGGTGTTAGGAATGTTTTATTTGTGTCCTGCCAACCGCGACACAAGGAATCTTAATGCGGGGATATGAGTCTTTAAGCGTTTATTACGACAACCTGTGTGGCGTAATGGTTACCATGCTAGACCACCGTGCCAAGGGTTCGGGGTTTAATTCCTAGTGAGGCGGAAATTTGAATGATGAGCTTGAATTTCTGTTCTCCGTCAGTTGTGTGTTCTTGTATAATATAGTCCATGGCACCCGCGATATAGGGAATCCTAGTGTGGGACTATGAGTATGTTGCGTTGTGTTTATTTATTATTCTTATCCACTGTAACCTATCGTCGTCTCAAGAACGGTTCCCTAAGAAAACACATACTACACTTATTTATCTACGGGGCCCTACTCTTTATGAAAGGAATGATTAATGTGTACCGGCATTAGGGCCTAACGAAGGGGGCCTCCCTTGTCTAATTATTTGCACTTATAAGAGTTTTGAGAACTCTGACGTAATGTGGAATAATGGTACAACTTATGTTGCTCAGTTTAGTAATTGTTACAGAATTAGTAGGTATATAGTCTATTAATATTATAGATGAGAAAGTTGTTTGCTAATTTTTCACGTAAACAGACCGTGATCTGAAGTAACATAATATTATAGGGTACTTCTTATGCGAGTAACGTGGGCGAAGCCGCGATCGAAGCACTAACAAATTCTTTAAGTGACGCTTATTACTTTAAGTACAGTTCTTCCTATACGTAGAATTATTTTTTGAATCTAGCAGCTTTTCAAGATAGGGCATTAAACTTAATAGTTAATAGTAATTAAAGGCCATCCTATTGATCCCTAACATAGCTACTATAGTTTTCAAACGAGTGGACTTGGATTCGATTCCCGTGAGTAAACATTGTCCCATGAATAGTGATTGTTCCTGGATCATTTGTTTTTGTGAGATCTCATTCTATGTGTATTAGTGTTATTCAAAATTCAAAAAATTCAAAATTATTTATTGTACGTCTACAATATCAGTACACAATAATTAACAGTTGTTGGGACCACCCTTTGAGCGTTTTATTGCTTGTGTTGGGTATTAGTGTTATTGCTTTATTATTTATATTTATTTATTTATACAAATTCTGTACTAAGAAGCGATTAGTGACTCTGAGTGGGAGCATAAGATCCCTAATTCTGTTAACCAACCATTCTTAAAATAGCTGAAGTTCGGAAGTCGTTCGATTGAAGCCTTGTTCAATATATTAATAGTAATCATATATAGGACTTTCAGTCAATAAGTTTGTTTTGTTGTGTCACTGGAACAGCAGTAGTATGTAGTATGTGTGTAGTATGTTCTAGGCTTCCTCAGAGGAAAGAGACGTGCTCTATAGGGGTCATTAATGGGTTAAAGCCACTTTTGTCCTTTCATTGAAGTGAAAATTAAATTAACTTATAAACGTTTTTTAAAACTAAGTTTAAACATTTTTTTTTACTTTCGATTTCCTCCATGTTTTTCTTTATCTATTACTTTATTACTTACCAGTATTTTACTACGTTACGGTAGTTAAGTTGTTGCTCGTAAAATATGTCACTGACGTGTTGTCGATCATTCAGGAAGCGGTCAACTTGCCTTTTATGTATTTAAATGTTCAAGAAAACTTATGATGCGATAAATACGATACATTTTTAAGGTGTAGGTACCAGTAATTGAGTATTTATTCTCATATTCTCGAAATGCCGATATTGCGAAATCCATGTTAAATTAATTATGATTGATTATACATAATATTAATTATTACTGATTATGGTAATGGCTACAAATTTTATTGAAACAAAATCCTGCAATTTTAACAATAAAAAATTAAGACTGAATTGAAATATGACTGATTATAATTAAACTCATGAAAGTATTCACAACATACTAAAGTACATACTTTTAATTCCATTTCTGTCAGTTACACCGAAGATTGGTCGATCATTAGAGCAACTACCCTATGCTAGTAAAGTAATCAATGTAAGTATATAACGGTTATATCCAGCGCGTGTCTAAGACGTGAACTAAGAACGTGAGAAGGGTTTTTTGTACAGAAAAGGTCTTCGGCGTCGTTAATTACTCGCCTGAGAAAAGCTTATACAGGGTGCTTTTCGTTTTAACATTTTATTATTTGTAACAAAATTTATTTATTTATTATTTATTTATTCAATTCACAAGCTTAAAACTAACATCACAGGTGTCCCCAATTCGTTAGTGTGCCTAATAATATTAAATTTACATTACAATTTTAAATAACTTACAATCAGTCAGCAATCCTTTTAAATAAATATTTATCAATAAACAAAATTCCCTAATAATAAGCACTAGGTAATTAATTTAAATGTCATCAATAGTGAATTTAAAAAATTTGTCATGTCATTTGTATGACATACTGTCAATAATAATATATAAAATAATAATTATACAATTCATTCATGATGTCAGAAATTAAAATAAACAATAATAGAATAAAAAAATAATTAAGAAAATAAAATAATTAGAATATTTTATAATAATTCAATGATAAGTACTCATCTAGTTACATGGATTGTAGTTACATCACGAGTCAGTCGTATTATAAAATACGAATCTTGAGTACCCCCTGCATTAAAAATATTTAGTATCCGCGATGGTAAAAGTATTACAAAAATCCGTAAAGGGACATTTTATGAAAATTTTATTTGTTTATTTATTTATTTGTAACAGAAAGGGGTATTCTGTGGTGTTGGTTATGAAATGATATTCCTTTTACTTTGCACCATGATATATTTCCAGTTCTCCTAACGTTCACATCAATATTCCAAAGTACTTCAACACTACGTGATCAATAATAATCTGTTCTAAGTACATTATTGACAATTCTCTATTCTAAATATGACATGACATTTCTTATAGGCCAGCCTCTGCATCAGACAAGCACTGTAGAATAAAGAGGTCCGTCCCTGGACCTTCACTGGAGATTAATGGCCTCACCGATATTATATTTATTTTTGTACACGAAGGAAATCTTACACAAAATAACAATGATAGACACAATTTGCACAAAGGAACTGCTTATTTCTTTAAGAAATCTCTTCCATTTCATTCTTAATTCAAAATAATTATCTTGTTTCTGACTAATGACAGCGCTTAGTGAAGTGAATTAGCCGTATCGATATTATTTTATGTTAAAATGATTTTTTCTTTGCAACATTAGTGTAATAATATATGAAATCGACACTTTTTATACAATAATTATTCAACCCAAAATCGGTAGTTATAAAAATATTTCAATCCTTAAAAACTTAACCCTTAACGGAGTACTTTACGCTTTAATAGTATAATGTCATTGTTAATATAAAAGAGGACATTGAAGTATTATTACTAGTGTATAGAACGGACACCGCGAACACCGTGTATGTCCCAATGCATTGGCGCCACGTGGCTTCAATCTTCAATGGATTCGTTCGATTTTGAAAGGAGAACGAGGGCTCAAGTTTGAAAATCGAACCTCCAGGGCAGGATACACATTTTGTTCGAGATGTCTGTTCTATGATATTATACTTAAATGGGTTTCAACATTTTTTTATGGAGCATGCCCCTTGCAGACATAGGCCGATGCCCAGGATGCATATTCGTAAATAACCGACACTTTAGCCACCGAAGTTGCTTCGTATCCTGTGGTCTCACCAATGGCTTTCTGTAACAGAAAGGCATCTATTTTATAATTGGCTAAAATACTGCAAATATTATCTTTTATACCTACCTATTATACGCAAGTATTTAAAAAAGGTCTCAAAGGTATGTGAAGTCTACCAATCCGCACTTGGCCAACGTGGTAGACTATGGTACATTATGAGTAGACCCCGAGCCCAGCAGTGGGAAAATTATGGGTTGTTGCTTTACATTGATTTGCTATGTAAAAACGACTGCTCGCAGAGAGGTGACAAATATGCTACAAATAGAAAATACAGACAACACAAAAACAACAAAATACAAACGATATAATATAACAAGTATTTTATCTCTCGAAGATAAAAATAATAATCGAGGAAACAATTTTCTAACCTTAAATAAATCAACCTGTATATGCTGGATTCGTCGAAGAAAACATAGGCCGGGTTCCGTAGCAATTTATCACGGGGCGAGTTATATTAATGTGGATAAATGGGGCGTGGGGGGAGTGAGGGTGTAGCGCGAGGGGGAAGGGGGAGGGGGAACAGGATGACGGACGAACACGCCTAAGATCCGCGTCTTGGGATCCGTCAGGATGATTGCATTTTTTGTAAGGATGAGAATGAAATTAATATCCTTTCCTTTGTTTGATTGATAGATAAGATTCTGAAAACCGCAGCTCATGTGGTTCCCCACATTTCTATAGTCCATTTGGTTAGACAAATGCTATTCATTTACCAATTTTATAGTATCATTTCATCTTAATTTGCAATTTTAAAATTATGCTGACACGAAATAAAGATTAAAAATAATTTAATGCCAAAACTAATTTATCTTTTATTTATTTTATTAGTAAAGTAAAAATAATGCCAAGGTTGTTTTCGAATAAGAGTCCTCTAAAAACGGACTATATTATTAAAATTTTATTGCCTAACTCATACGTTGATCAAGCTGTTAATATTTGAGGCCCTAACACTGATTGATAAATTAATAAAACTTTGTGGACAGGCCTTTAACCCACTTCTATTGTCTCATCCATTTTGCAATGTTTCCGTTAACAGATCTAGGTAAGCCGTCAAGACTAAGAAAGACAATAAAAATAATCTTAAACTAATACAGAAAATAACAGAGTTAATGATACCATAACTAAAACTTATATTACTTATAGTACTATAATGTCCTCTGTACATGTATACCTAAGTCACCCATACCCAATAATTGCAAACCTTTAATATTAACCCCCATAAAAGTACGAAACTAAATTACCCTTCAGATAGTTGATGGAACTAAGCACTGCTTTATTAGTAAGATAACAAAGGAGTAATAAATATTAGCGCTGTCAATACATATATAGCTCCAACTTATCTGAGGTGTACGCCGCGGGGCTCTCGGGCGGGGTCTGAAAGATGGTCGACAGTGGGGAGAATAAACGCGGCGTTTTGGACGCTTCAAATAACGTTGAAATAATTACTGTGCTTGTGTCTCCAGGAATGTAATAGGAATATTAAATAGATCGGTCTGCTCCCACTACATTGCAATACCCTAATTAGGGTTTATATATGCCTCTAGAATATGTAATCACTAACACCTATGTATCCACTATATGATTGCAATAAAAATTTGAGTATTGAGTACTATGCTTGTGTCTCCTCTTTTATTGTGAATCTAGTGTACTTTGCTGGTTAAGCTAGGCTTCACACCTTATAACTGGCGGTGTAAGGTGACTCAAAATGGATGAATTTTGATTCCAAGACAACCTCTTTAACTCTTGGTAAGCCCTTCTGAACAATGGATAAGGCTATGGTTTCAGGACTCTATTTGAAGTCGTTAGGCTTTGAACCCCCACTATCGTAAAGACCGTGATTGTTCAAATCGCAAAATGTGAAAATGCCGCCTTTTTATACCAATATTTATAAAAATTTCTCTTTGTATAATACATACATATATGTATTATTTTTGTGTACCAATAAAGCGTATTTGTATTGTATGCTCATGCATTTACATTAAAATATGCAAGCGACGTGAACATCCTACTGCAGTGACGAGGTCGGCCTCGTTCGTAGGCATATTAATCACTGTCAATGTTAAGTAACCTTCGACCTCTTTTTTCTTTTTTCTTTCATCACTTACCATTACAATTTGTGTAAACATTTCGTACACTGCTACCCTCTTTTTTGCCCTTTGTATACCGGATTTTATTTTAATATTACTATATCTATATTTGTATTTGGTGTACAGAGTATTTGTATTTATTGTAAGTAAAGTAATCGCGCGTTTATCCAGCGTGGGCGTTCGTCAGTGTGCGCCGCCGCCTCGCCTCCGTAATGAGCCGCGCACAACTTTCCGTACTGCCGCGAAAGTAGCAGGAAAACTTTAACGGCGTCTTCCTTCTATACCGGGGTCTGGTGAGCTTGATGCTTTATAACTAATTTTTATATCTATGTAGTAAATAGCTCTCTCTTTGTAGATTTCCCCGCGTTTCCTGGTATATTAAGTATCCTATGTCTTATTCCAGACCATTATGTACTTGTGTGAAAAATCCGTTTTTGCCTAAAACAGTAACAAAGATCCATAGAAACTTTCATGTTTATAATGTTTGTTTGTTTGAACGATCCAATCTATAAACTGGTAACTTAACTTTTTGGGCTTAATAGCCACATTCATGAGGAAGGCTATAATGCAAGAAGAAGTTGTTCCAGGGGTACGAGGAAGCCTTTGGTAAGCGAAGTTTGGATGTGTTATTAGTATATCAAAGTACGAGTATTGATACAATTATGTAAATAGAAAACTTTGACTTTCTTTCTAAATGTAAGGTATAACATTTATGAAAAAAAATCTTAACCACTTCCTTCCATGGAGAAATCTTCTTTTGGAAAACCATCGATTTTGATTTTTATCCCAATGTTTAGGATAGTTTTAACGCAACTGCTCCTGCAAAAATAAATGTAAATTAGTATGGAGATTCTTAAAGTATACAGAAAAGGTATTTATTAATACAATACATGACATTATTTAAACACTAGGAAATTGTCCTCGCTTTGCTTCGGAAAAAATAGAAAAAAAATATAGCCTATGTCACCCGGGGATAGTGTAACTTCCCAACAGTGAAATAATTTTTCGTATCGGTTCGGTAGTTTCGGAGCCTATTCAATGCAAACAAACAAATCAAATCTTTCCTCTTTATAATATTAGTATAGATAACCAAAAGGAAAGATATTTAACCCTTTGTTGCTTGGTTCCCACGCGATGACCGTTATCCCATCTCTTGAGGGTAATTCCTTACTCCACGATGTAAAATAACTTACATTACTTACTTATGAAATAGGTAACGTATATTGAATAAAGTACATTTCTAAGTAATTTTATATATTATGTGTAATTATGAAATATCAGTGATTTGTGAGTCTATAATTTCACCTGGTAGTACTTAAGAGCTAACTGGTGATGTAGTCTTGGATGTTAATGCACCAAAGGTTCATGTGGAATGCACCACCTATTCATATTTATAGTAAAAATGTTACCTTTGACTATAAACTTTAGAACAGATAGTATATTTGTTGTGATACGGGGCATTTTAAAATATTAAATTTTTATCTCGAATCAAACTAAATCACCGTAGAATAATCTAGAGTAAAATATCTTTCAGTAGCTGTGATATTGTTTAAAATATTTTTATTTGCATATCGGAGGCAATCTGAATTATGTGTGACAAATTTCAAACTCATTGTAATATCATGATGATATGAAAGTTTCCCAGGATAGTATCTTATTATCTTTTGTTACTTAATAATAGTTTTTTATATTAAAATGCATGGAATAAGAATAGAAATGCACGCATAAACAAGTTTAACCCTTCACCATCCGTTCCCACAGTGACCGCTGTCCAGCGTCTTGGGTCACTTCGACCCCAAAGATAAGAACCGGTTTAATAAAGGAAGATTTACTTCTAGAAAAACAGGATTTAGTTCCCACTGATTTTTAACTTATTGTCATCACAAAATGGACACATCTATCCAAATACACTTCAATTTTATTTCATTGAAGTGTATATCTGTGATTTCGAAATAAATGATTTTTTCTAGTTGTAAATCGATACTTGCACGATACAAAAATCGATTTTATTTTTTATTTTTTGTGTCTGTCTATTTGTTTGCCTTAGTTAATCTCTGAAACCATTGAAAGGATTTTAACAGGACTTTTACTAGGATAATATGAAGTCTTCCACTTAAAGTATAGATAATTTTTTAGTATTCCGTATCAAAAGGTTTCTTGGAGATATGCTATGAAAGTTTGTATGAGAAAAGAAAAAAATTCAGTTAACAAAACAAAAACCTTTTTTCACACAAAATAAGGCTTACATGCATTTTTTATTTTTTTTCTACTTTGCAAGATGGAACCAGAATGTGGCATTGAAGTAATTTTTTTATAATATAATAATTCAAATACCAATAACTAACTCAATATCTATGCTTTTATTCAGTTTTTTTAAAATC
The DNA here is from genome assembly GCA_963932265.1 of Thymelicus lineola. NCBI lineage: Eukaryota > Metazoa > Arthropoda > Insecta > Lepidoptera > Hesperiidae > Thymelicus > Thymelicus lineola. Next base: position 2,546,798 of record OZ010707.1, on the reverse strand, counting down.
ATGAATCGCCTAATTATGCCTTCCAATATAAATTAAGCATTTTCTTAATTTTACCCTAAAATGGGTTGAAAATCGTAAGTTAGTTGTACAAATAGTTGAGATTGAACAAATTAAACAATTAGTAATAAAATACATAGCTACAATTAGTAATAAAATGCAATGTACTAAATGCGAAAATGTGTATGCTCCTTTATTACCATAACTCATCGAATTAACCTTAACCCTCTCTCACCGCTGAACCAATTTTGATGTGTTTTGGTATAGACATAGATTGTACCTTGGAGAAGGATATTTATTACTTCTTTTTACCCGACTGCGCCAGAAGGAGGGTTAGGAATGTTTTTCGACTGTATGTATGTATTTCTTTGGTACGCTCTATGATACATAAAATATATTTAGAGAATAACTTTTAGTGGGTGAATTAATTAATATAATCGACTCCACTATCAATGAGCTTTAAAATTAAATTTAATGATAAACTACAGCATTCGCTATGGTATGGTTTTACCGCTAATAGTTTCAAACTATCTAAGAAACAAAGAAGTTTGGTCACACAAATTATATAATAATGCATTACGTAACACAAGTACTAAGATCACTCAGTCGCAGTACATCGCGTCTGAGATAAATTTCGGAGCGTCAGTGAAATTTTAATAACTAATTTTCTTGTAGAACTCTGCCCGAGGCGGTACGTATCCCGCGGTAGATAGCGCTATGTACTTTATACAGTACAGTAGGATGTAGAGCAATGGAGCTTGCTTCAATGATACAGCAAATAAAATTATGGGTGGATTATTGCACTAATTTACTAGTAAGAATAGATTGATTATTACTTCGTCATATAGATAACAGTGTTACTTAAGTAAATTTTTTTCTACTGCCATTTCGGAAAAGGTGCATGGAGAAAGAAATATTGCGAATAACATAATATAGAATAAAATTTATTGGAACTGCTTGAACTACTGCAGCAAGTAATCATGTGTTTACACGTGTTCATACTTGGGCGGTAAGAGTATAATGTAGTTAATAGAGTGGACTATTTATTTTTAAAAATATTACCAGACATTATAAACAAATGACAAACTTAGGTGGTGTGGACGTTATTATTTGCATTCATAGAGTATAAGGTATAGAGACAAGTGAACTTTTAAAGAGTTTTTATGTATACTTTATATACTTATTAAAAGTACTTTACTAATTTATTTATATCTGTAGTATGTATATAAAACACAAAAAAATTGTACGGATGTCCTTTATAGACTTTGAAACGTTATTAGTGCAGTCATTGAAGCATTATTGCTCCGAATTTTTTTACTGTGAACCGATTTGCGTGAAATTTTGGAATTAGGTTCATCTTACCCTTAACTTCAAAAGTGAAAATGATTTAAACTCCGCACTCACCCTGGGGGTGGTTGCCATCCCTTCTCGGGGGTGGACATTTTTTTTTTCAAAATAACCTCGGATATCGATAGAAGGGCTAATTTTAAGCAAAAAATCACCTATAAAGTTTTTCGAAAAATCCAATAGTTTTCAAGTTATTGGCAATTGAAAAATCGCAATTTTTTCACGTTTTTCATCGGTCTTTTGCAAATATCTCCAAAAATATATGTTTTATCGAAAATTTTATAAGAACCAAAATTGTAGCAGATAAAAAAACGAACAATTTAGTTTTTTTAAATCATTCTAAGTGCAATATTAAGCTAGATATTGAAGATCAAAGCCGTTTTTTATTTTGTCTGAAATTTAATCTATGTGTTCAATGCCATCTAGCGGCAAACAGATGCATTTTATGCATTCTGCCATAAAGAAAGTTTTTGTAGTGCTTGAAATAAGCTTTAAAATGAGCACTGTTAAAGGTCTTTTGCACGTAAAATAAGTGAGCTGTATTGAAAATAAGAAGACCATTTAATATTTTTTCTTTTAAATCAATGGGTTTCATAACTGCCATTTCCGCCAAAATGAAAATTAATCGTATTCCGCCTAGAAATAACTTTATTATGAAGAGTTTGATAGATTGTATCTGTTTGGCTGCTTCAGGACACATATTTAAAAAAAAAAATCAAGATTAAAAGAAAAGAAAAAATTTCAAATTTACAAAAAAAACACCTTATTTTCATAATATCTCAAAAATGACGACAGATACGTAAAAAAGTGTAGGGATGAAAAATTTAGGTATTTTTCGGACAAACAATTTGATATTTTTTTTATTTCTGTCAAACAAAAATTGACGGAGATATGATTGTTTAAAGAGCGCGCGGCAGCGCAATCACAGTCTCTCTGAAGCCCTTTAACCCTTCACCGTTTTAAAAAAAGGTTTTTTACTATATATTGCAATGAAGGATGTTGTAGCTCTGTTAATTACCTTTAAAATGGTTTGTTATAAATTGTGATAGCATGAAAATTGAAGGAGTTATGGTCCAAAAACTTATCATATTTTTTTCTACTTAGTAACTGAAAATTTCGGAGTGTGAATATTTGGAGCAATGTGAAAGTACGCAGTATAATAGAGACCCAAAACTATTGTAACGTGTATATATATACATAATATGGCTCATATATTTTGGAAACGTAGGCATGAATACATACCAACGTTCTTACATGTATATATAACACATTTGAGTGAAGGGGCCAACGAAAAAGCCAGGTGATCAGCTGTGCGTGCTCCGTTTATTCGTTTTAATATGACCAGTAAGTTTTTAAATATGTAATCATATGTAGCAGAAGGAGGTATTCTATGGTATTGGTATTGGTATATTAATTCCCTAATCTAAATATGACATGACATTTCTTATATGCCAGCCTCTGCATCAGACAAGCGCTGTAGAATAAAGAGGTCCGTCCCTGGACCTTCACTGGAGATTCATGGCCTCACCGATACATATATATTTACTGTTTTAATTTAGGGGTAGTTTTAAGGGTAGCAAAGTTGAAGATTATGATAATCACTTTCGAGAGTGTAGAATAATATTTAAATCCTTTTCATTTAATCAAAAAAAATTTTTAACAATTTTTTATCAAGGGGTTGTTTTTAAGGGTTGAAAGGGGGTTAAAAATTTGACTATTATTATAGAGAACAAAATAATACTTACTCTATACTTACATCTTTTTATGTCATACCAAAGTAATTTTTTGTGATTTTTTTTAATTTAGGGGTTGTTAGCAAGGGTTGTAAGAGTTTCAAGGGGTTGAAAATGATTTTAATATGAGGTAATTGTGTTAGAAAACACTTTACAATTTCAAAACTTACTATTACACATGTTTTCTAGCGATAAAATGGCTCAATGTTAATTTTTCCATTAAGGGGTTGTTTACACCCCTTAAAAATAATTTGCGGAGTTCAGATTATTTTCACTTTTGAAGTTAAGGGTTAGATAAGCCTAATTCCAAAATTTCATGCAAATCGGTTCACAGTAAAAAAATTCGGAGGTAACACCGTATTTTTCGCTTCAATGACTGCACTATATGGTTTATTTACGGTGTTCGCCATTGAAGTATTATTACTAGCGTATAGAACCGACACCGCGAATACTATGTATGTCCCAATGCATTGGTGCTTCAATTATAATAATAATTATTATTTCAAAAACGGTGTTTGTACGATAAAAGGAATTCATTTCATCATACAGGATGTTACAATTTTTTTCCAATACAGGGAGTCCTTAGAGAGGTCTTTATTTTTTATATTAGGTATTACCTTAAGTCACCACAACACAATACTTTTTGCAAAATTTTGTTTGCGTCAGTCACATTTATTTGTAGAAAAAAATAAAACAGTTTTGGGTTTAACTGGGTGCCGTAGCCCCCTGAGGGGTAGTGGGGGGGGGGGTGGTGGAATTTTTTACATCATGTTATCTCTATATAAAGTATCATTTGGACATACATAGTTTCGAACCCCAGTCTTTGTGGCATTTTTCTCAAGGCTATCCCGCTATACCTTTTGTTTGCGATGTCTATTCTGGTATTTTAGTACATTATACTTCAATGGTGTGCGCGCATTATGTAAATGACCTGTCTTCGCGTTAAAGTTAATTATAACGGCAACTCTGTACGTCTTAATTAATGGAATGATCAAAGAAGAGGCGCAGTTATTGTAGTCACTTGGTAGGGATAGCGCTGGCTTGACGCTACTGAGAATTTTATAATAAACTAGCTGACCCGGCGAACTTCGTATCACGTTTTTTCTAAAAGTATAAGTATTTTTTTTCTAAATTAAAAGTAGCTTAAATTACTCCTTGTTATATCAGCTATCTGCCAGTGAAAATCCCGTCAAAATCGGTCCAGCCATTTCACAGATTAGACCAAACAAACAGACAGAGAGACAAAAATTTTAAAATGGTGTTTTGGTACATGTACCGTGTATATTACAAACATTGTAATATTACAAACAGACACTCCAATTTTATTTATTTGTGTAGATGTGATGAATAACTTAGTTTTTTCATCTTCATCTTCACGTTCAATTCAACTTTCAAAAGTAAAAGTTCAATCTACACTTAGCTGTTATTTATTTGGTATACTCATGATGCTTTGACGGCAAACAATAAAAGAAAACGTTGCATCGTTTAGATACCTTGTCCACAGAGCCTAATAGAAGTTTCACTTCGAAAACTGAAAAGAAGCTTTTATTTGTAGTTATTGTACTGAAAGGATCTAACCTCGTCAATAGATTTTATGTAAGGCTATACATATAATACTTGTATATAATGTTCACTAAGTATCCCACTAGACTACCATCTTAGACTGCATCTCTACTTACGAATAAGTATATGTATGTAATGTATGTAGAAGTTAAAGAAAATTTCACAAGATTAGAAATAAAAAACATACGGGGTTGAGCTATAAGTTCATGGTTCAATAGATGTCCGAATTGAATTGAGACAAGTTAGCCAGTCGCGTAGTGTAACTCAAATAGTTCACTAAGACATTTAGTTCTTTATTAATAAACCGAATTAAGATCATTGCGATTTTCAAATTCGGTTTGAGATGCTGATGATCAGATCGTAAGTAAAAGTGATATTTGTGGGTTCGAGATCGCGCTTTTGAGCCTTGACCGCTTTATTAATACGGGTCTTAGTGAGCTGAAAAATTTCGTAAATATGATATCTATAAATCTTATTGTCCTTTATTTAGGACAGATGCATCATTTATGAGAAATATTCACCGTCTCAGAGTAGCGACAATAGCCACTTAATATCAGGTGGATAGTCAGCTCGTTTGCCGGCTATTTCCATAAAAAAACCTCCTAATAAAAGGTAAGGTAGGTAATAAAAACAAAATGACGTCTTAAATTTCACATGCATCCATCCCCCGCCCACTCGAAGCCGCCATCTTGAGAAAACACAAAGATGCTGAATGGAGAAATTTTCTTGTGAAATTTTCACGCTTACACCCCATTCTCCCCTCTGCTTAATTTTACCGACCAGAGTATCTAGACCCCTAACGACCTCGTATAAGACTGCGGTTTGCGTCCCATGTTGTTTTAATATTTAAACTTCGATTAACATTTTTAAGAGTGACTGTGGATTTCGCATCGTGAATCTTTTACTGCACTGAATATCTTTTATATTACCTACATACCACCATATATTATTATATTTGATACTTGTATTTATGTATGGTATATTATATTATTATTATAATTAGCTATAACTTATGCTAATCTCGCATCAATAAACATGAATTAAAATAAAAATAAACATAAAAAAATATTACAATATTTATGTTCTCGTTTTAATTATTAGGAAATATACTTTTTAAATCATAGGTACTTTTTACATATTGCACTCAATACTTCTTTATTATTATGTTGATTTTGACTAACATGTCACTGACATACACGCAAAGGTCTATATAAAATGGACGAAAAACAAGCAAACGTCTTTCTAATTCAAAGACGCGTAACTTTATAATTGACTTGTAAAGTATTTATTTATACGAATTTTCATGAATATACGAGTATTTCAAACGGCAGTTAAACCACTGTAACATGTCTACTGATAGGTACTTATATTAAAAATTATTTTGTATATATTAAAGTATGTATTAGAAAATCCGTGATAAGGCAAGTCATGATGTCTTTCCGCTTTTTTAAATAGCGTTTTGTAGATGTTTTGTAAAACCAAATATTTCGCAAATGGACTCCTGAATCGAAAAATGGTCTCTGTAGATCCTTTGCAGATAATTTTGAAAGACCTTTTGAATGATAGTCCTTCACACTATAAAGTAGTGAATAATAAGGGAATTTATCCCCAGTTTACTACTTGTTGGGTAGGTACCCTGAAAAAAACCATTTTAAAGATTTTATTCTATCAGACTAACTCGAAGACGGTTTCTATGAAGTTATTTTATATAGTAACTTTTTTCAAGAATAAGCATTGCACATACGATGTAGTCTGAGTTTAATATAGTTGAATTTTACTTACACGGGGATAAACTTGAGAAAGCTAAATTGTGTGTATAATGCGGGAACAGATACATTTAATAAATAAAATAGAACATTCAGTAATATCAATATAAAGTAATCCTTTGGCAATATGACTTACGGTCGGATTTCGATTGTTAAAGGTCTCTAGTAGGTACCTATCATAAACGGTTATTTTTTCTATTGCCTGGTAACTGACCAAGCTTCACCCACGTGCAAATCCAGTTCTAGTTCCATTATTGGAACGAGATCCAGAAACCGGGTTTTTATTCAAAATATCGTAAATCGGAAACCGGACTCGACCCCAGCGCACACGTGTCTAACGGGTTAAACTCGTCGACAGTTGTTTGAAATTAGAATCAATGTTGAATTTGTTTTTTTTTCAAATGGTATATTTTCGGCCAAGGATTGATTTTACATGTTTTGAAAATTGATTCGTTTTTATCCCTGAAATAAATTATTAGAAAAATGTATGCCGCTTTTTACTTATACTTAAGTAACTGGAACCTGCCCATGCTAAACACTCTTTACTTATTTTATAATTTTATCATAAGACTCCACATGAAATTTTTTCTATAAAAAGTTACTTAAATATTTTCATTGATTAAAACCCTACAAAAATACGCGCAGTATTTTCTGCGAATATCGTACAAACTAACTCTGTTCAATTACACTTCCAATTGTAATCTTTACGATTTAATAAGATTATCTACAAGTAATCTTATTAAAGGCCACTCATATCCTTACAATCGCCTTCACTGCCCATAAAGACCCGAATAAGGTCTATCAATTCCGTTATCATTCGTAGAATAAAATCAACAAAGCCGACTTACCCCGACCGGGTAAATAAGCCATTAAAAGCGCGACGGCACTCGGCTATAAAATCTGTGCTTCTTGCACCCCGTACCACCCTCCCGTAAACTGCTTTTATACCGGCCCCTGTATACTATGATAAATTTAGCGTTGGAGAATTACGCTTCATTTAGCTTGTAAGTAATGTTTTAAAGGTAAGTTATGGAGTAGTTCTTTCATTATTTTTTTTTCTTTTTAGCCAATAATGTATCAGTGATGCATTTGGTATCGCTGATGCCCATGGGTGACGATAGCCACTTACTATCAGGTGGATCGTCAGCTCGTTTGCTGGCTATTTCTATAAAATATTAGTAAGTTTATTAATTGTTTGTTATACATGTCAATTGTCATACGTACGACGTAATAAGTTAGGTACTTGCATTACAATGAATCGTTATTTTAAACTGAATTACCAACGACATATGTATGTGAAAACGAGCCAAAGCCGAAGAGACTTTCAGTAACAAAACCATTTAAGATTTTATATATATTTTTTTATTTTCAACTAGGTGAAAGAACCGTTAAAATCTTTTCAATAATTCAATTGATCACAAATGTCTGAATTGAACACACCTGGTCACAAAACGCGATTTTAATTTAGAATTGAATTCAGCACGGTGTAGAGGAATCTCCCGCCATAAACTCCTTTATATCGCCCGCCATAATTAAAATGGTTTGACGTTTTCTAGCGAGTGTGCAAGATAAAAGACCTAAGATGGCGTCGTGTTCCAAAATTGAATTTTGTAATTTTAATTAGAGGGCCTGTGCCTGCTAGTACGAATTTAATTATCTTGTGTTGTGTGTGCGTTGTAGTGGGACGAGTGAACCTAATTATTGTGTATCCACGTGTTTTATTAGTTAATTATTAATATTATAGACGTTCCAAATGGAACTGGACTGTATTTCAAAATGGACAACAACGGAAAAAGGTATATCTTACGTTTATTAAACAGCAATAGTTACTACATAAATAGGTACATCATTAATTATTATTGTTGCAATCAAAGATATTATATATTAAGAAGAGGCAGATACGTTATAACCGCACGCGTTGTGAAACTCAAAAAGTTCCCAATTGGGAACTCTTGTGATTAGTCTGCGTCGAGCGCAATCACGAGCGTGGCGCATCGTAGGTTCATACGTCCTTACGAAAATAAATCAAAATGCCATCGTGTGTGTTTCGAAAGTGCACCAATTATGACTCCAAGGTCAATAAAACACAAGGAATCTCATACCACATTTGAGTACGCTAAGATACTTAGATTATTTAGTCTATTTCAATTATTTTTCTAAACAATCTAATAACTCATGCAAAGACGCCATATTCAGATGAAGAAAGAGATAGCGATCTAGTTTTGACGCGAGAGCGATAAAGACCGTAGCCTATATAGATTGACGCGAGCGACAAACACTAGCTGTCTTTTTCACTATTATGGTTTTAGTAATGCCATCCTTTTTACATAATTTGCCAATGTACTAGTGATTGGTGTAGGCAAACAAAAGATAAACGTGTGTGTGTTATAGCTCGGTCGGAACAGATTTTTCGGTCGATTTGTAAGGGCATAACGTATCTGTATTTATAACATCTTTGGTTGCAATAATATTCAACAAAGATTTGATTTATTTTTGAAGAAGTCTGCGAAGAGTATCTGAAACAAAAATATAAACAAATTAATAAATACATATCTAACAGTAAGAACAGTAACTAACATAGATAAAATTAAGAAATTTGTAAAATTAGGACGATAAATGTAAAATTAAGATTTCGAAGGACGAATGCAACCCTCGCAAGAGATTAAAAATACAACTCATAATAGGTATCAAATCAAAGCCAATCAAACTACACGTCAATATCTAAATACTATCAATACTAAGGTAAAATTTTAATAATGAATATTCATTATGTAGGTAATAACGATTAAAATATTTACCTTATTAATAATAACGCGTGTTTGAACCCTAATAAATTAGTTTCAGTAATCCACAATATAAACATCTGTAAACAAGCTTCATATTAGCTAAGCTTAACTTAAGTACTAGTTAACCAATATCAGTATACCTACTGACTTAATAACGTTTAAATTATAAAACCACAATCCACCAAAAAGCGGCTAAATCCAGTAAAAACCGGTAAGGAGCTCGCCCGATTGCCGTTAAACAACGAACTTACCGTTCTAATCTCGAAACTAAAATCAATACCCTTTTTAGTCTACCCCCGAAAATATTCCAAACTACCCCTCCACCCCTTTGATTCCAACGACAAAGTATTATTTAATTTCCTTCGTCTTTTCTCCATTGTAAGGTGAAGAGCGAGATAAAACACGTCTATCGTTCTTTTCTTTCCGCTAAGACGTGCCTTTTCTCTCCGTCGGTTCGTTTTACTAAAAATACGGGTGGGAAAGAGACAAATATACGCAAGACATTGCTCTCCGTTTTCTTAATGACGTCATATAGATTTATAGGTGTAGAGCGGGTGTACGCCACCTCGAGGGTGGCAAAAAGTTTCTCAGCCCCTTTTATGAATGTTTTAACACGGGTTTTTCGTTTTTTACACAGAAACATCTGGGGTTGGTTCATTCGAGATAATGAAGCTTGTTATCATGTTTTCGTGTTCAGATCCTTTTTGTTTTTTTCTCGGTCGAACGAAGCTATGAATTCATTGGTACATGTTTGGAGTACAAAGGAAACATGTGGGTATTATTTGATGCTAATTTTATTGGTTAAGTAGCTAATATATTTTTAAATTCATACTGGTTTTTTAATGTCGGCACGGTTTTTTCGATACGCATTATGTTGCTATTAACACAGTATCGTCGTATTGTGTCGGTTTAGATACAAAAAATATTTTGGTACGCTTTACCTATAGGTATGTAGTTAGTTGTAATAATAGCTGTGTATAATATGATTTTAAAGTTACCTAATCGGGGAAGGATGGATAGAAACGGGTACTTACATTTTTATTTTGAATCTAAATAATACATATTTTTACTTAGAAATTTTGTAAGTGTAATTGGTCACTCCAGCTCATGGATACAAAGCAGGTCCACCATAAAACTAATCACAGCAAGAATTCCCAACATAAATCGGATATGATGAGGAATTAATTTAAAAATATTAACAATAAGAACAAGTCCCGAAACTGTGCCTTATATAGGCACTAGGTTTATTTACTTGTTTTTAAATTATAACTAACTACATTTTCATACATTCCTTAGTAACTAACAAACAAAAACATACTACAACTTCATAAGCTAATCATAGGTTTCGACAAAACGGTACCTACCACGATTCCAACTAAGGGAATTAAATAGATTCCAATCCTTAGATCATTTAAATTCCGAACATGCTCTACGGCATAAAATGGGGCATGCTACGAAGAAACCGACATATCGCGTAGTCTTGAGATCGTCGTATTGCAGGGGGCTTGGCAAATGACGACGTTGACTAATAATTTTGATATTGGACATATCAAACACCACATTATATTATTACTAGCTTTTGCCCGTGGCTTCGCAGCAGTGGTTTGGAAACGGATTTTTTAATTAATTAACTTAGATTTATATGCCCGTGGTTTCGCGCGGGGATTTCAATTTTTTACAAATTGGACTTGGAACTCTGAATTTTTCTGGGATAAAAAGAAGCCTGTGTATTAATCCAGGGTATGGGCTATCTCCATTCCAAATTTCAGTCAAATCGGATAAAGTAGTTGTGGCGTGATTGAGGAACTCCAAAAAGCATCTTCACAAAGTTTCACATTTATGATATTAATAGGATTTACATTATATTCCAAGCTAGTTCTTTCTATGTTTCTTTCTTTTTTTCTATCTTTCCTTCTCTTCTTTCTTGGCTAGCAATGCATCGGTGGAGCATTTGGTGTTGCTTGTGTCCATGAGCAATGGCGACTATTTACGATTATGTGATTCTTCTGTTCGAATTTCGGCTTCTTACATTATAAAAAAATGTGTAAGAATTTTATACGTATGTATTAAGATTTTACATTTTATCCAGAAAGCGAATCAATAATAGTTTTTTGATTCATTCATTTAAGTATAAGCAATTTCGGCAAGACTGCATCAAGCCCTCTACGCCATTTAATAAGTGAAATCAAAATGGCGTCGCAATTAAAATTAAAGCGCGCCCTAATTTAAATTCAGAACGTGCGAGGAAGGCATGCTAGGAAAAAGCGGCAAATCGCGTAATCTTGAGACCGCTCACGTCGTATGGGGGGCACGTCGCGGCCGCGTTCATATTGTACAGACTATACAGACACGCCATTTCGAACGTGCCACAGAGTAATTTAATAGAAACCGAAACATCAATTAATATTGAACTACATTTGTATATCTGTGCTGTTCATGCTGCTTTTGATAAATAGGTCCTCGTGAAGAGATATTATTATTAGCTTACATTATAATATTTTTTTATAAATATTCTTTCTTTACTTAAGCAAGTACTAAAATTCAATTCTCAAACATAGCGACCCATCTTTAATTTTTCTTTATTACGATACAGAGTACTTAAATCACTATGTCTGAGTAGCTGGTTTAAACCCATTGAAGTATAATGACATAGAACAGACATCTCGAACAAAATGTGTGTCCCGAAACCGCGATGACCGTTCTTTTTTCAAACTCTAGAAGGCGATTTACACACTTGCCATAGAGTAACTTTGTATAAGACACTTGCCGAACCACGACAAACAGTCAACGACTCTAAATCTTTAGCTCTTCCAAATGTTTGATTTAATGTTTAATTGAATTCACTGAGTAATGTAATACACATAATTTATTATTTACCAAAGAGTAGGTACTATAGTCATTCTTATCGGGCTTGATTATTTGTCCATTAACACGCTTACGGCTTGCCAAGTGTGTAAGCCCGACTCATGATTTTTTCAATTCAATTCAATTGACTGACCTGAACTGACTGAACTGACTTGAATTGATTCAAGTCAATTTATTTGCATTTCATTCAAAAATGGCGGGAACATTCCACAATAATTGAAATAAATTCGTTTTAGTTGATTTAAGTTAATATTTTGTTTTCTTACTGATGATAAGTAATACCATTTTCTTTTATGTTTTTTTTTACGTGCAATTGTGACAGGTTCTCATCACGCAAGACGGCATTTTTTCAGTTTGTTACTAAACAATTTTGGCATGCGGCCGCAATGAGCGCAGGTGAGTGACAAGCGAGTGAGTGAATGAAGTGAGCCACTCTGGCCGCAATGCATGCACCCGACTCAATGTTCGGGGTGTCTGTTCTATACGAAGTAATAGTACTTCAATGTTTAAACCAGATGTTTTAGACAACTTTTCTAAGTCAATGAAAAAATAATATCCTCATTTCCATTTATATAATCTATAGCACGCTCCATAGAGTATCGTAATCGGGACGAATCGAGGCAAATAGAGGAATCTTGAGCGGTCTAATCCAGCAATTACGCATTTTAATGGCGTTCGTTCTCTGGCTTTTAATATTCCACGCCTTGTTTTACGACTCGGCTTAGCTAGCTACGCTTGGCTGTTTCAAATTACGTTTATATTATCGTTGTAAGGTAAATCTATATGTATAGAAGTTTAGTAATAAAACTGTAACGGCGGACGTTAAGTAGGTATGTGAAAACCATTTAAATTTAAAGTTAATATAACTTTTATTACTGTCATTTGAAAAAAGGCGTTTGATACCATGGAAGTACAATGTCATAGAACAGACATCTCGAACAAAATGTGAGTCCCGCCCGGGAGGTTCGATTTTCAAAATTGAGCTCCCGTTCTCCTTTCAAAATCGAACGAATCCATTGAAGATTGAAGCCACGTGGCGCCAATGCATTGGGACATACATGGTGTTCGCGGTGTCGGTTCAATACGCTAGTAATAATACTTCAATGTTTGATACCTATATTTGAAAGTAGTGCTGTACACGCAGCTTTGTCCATTTTCCTGGACAATAAGTAGGTATCCTATATCTTATTCCAGGTCATGATCTGTCTGAGTGCTAAATTTGATGAATACCCGTCCGTTTTTGCGTGAAAGAGAAACAAACATCCATACATCATCAAAAATTTTCACATTTATAATATTAGTAGAATTAAAACCGGGCAAGTGCGTGTCAGAGCGCGCAATGTAGGGTTCCGAAGTAGTAAGTTTATCGACTATTACTCGTTAATTACCTATGCTAGCATAGCTGAGATAGTATTTTTCGTAAATTTATCATATAACCTATTTTTGAGAAATTTTTCACTTGTCCAACTTCAACCGTTTAGCCAGTAGGGGGGACACCTGACTAATCAAAATAAGCATTTTAAAGCCAAATATTTCGCTAACGGACCTCTAATTCCAAAAATGGTCTTAGAAGACCCATAAAATTTTTAGAAGACCTTTTCAACGATACCCCACACTATAGAGTACACGACGAATAAAAAAATTATCCTCAAGTTATCTGTAGGGGAGGTACCCTGAAAAATTAATTGGCTATATAATACAATATTATATATTATTTAGGATTCATTGACTATATTCGAACCCTTTACGAATAGGGAAGTAATAAAAGTCTGTACATAAAGTTTTTTAAATATCAACACTGCTGCAAAATAAAGTGGTTCCATCTAATTAAATATTTAACCCCCAATCCCTCAACCGAATATACACGAAAGTTGGAAACTATAAGAAAATCTATTAAAAGTGAATTTCTCCCCACTCAGTCTCGTCTCCATACTTAATCGAACTTCGTCAGAATTCAATTTGGATTAACTTCGCAATCTTAGGACCGATATCAGATAGGCACTTGAACTAGTTCTCGTAATCTCACGGGTTTTTAATTGCCTCTTAATACTTTCGATGCTAAAAATTGACGATACAGGATGTCTATAAATTTCCGTTTTGTCGGGACAGTGTGACCTGATGTTAAATCATTAAATAGACGAGTTAAATTGACGTGTATTGTTAAAATTTGTGTACCAAACGAATGTAAATAGATTTTACTAAATTAGCGTGCTTTACTATTCAAGATATTAGGTAGAATTGTTTACAATAATTTACCTACGAAGAGAAAATAAATGGTTTGTGAATTCCCGTTTGTGGGTTCCGGGTTCGATTGTCGTAGCATACATTTATGTGACAGATGTATGTTATTGATGCTTTTTTTAGTATCGCGTGACAATAGTAATGAATATCAAAATTACGATATTTTGATAATTTATTTATGATATTTATTTAATATCGACAAATCTATCCTAATTTTTCCTATTAACAACACCATGAAAAACCTTCTAGTCTTCACTAGAAAAACGTATTTATAACAATCCGAAAACCTCATTGAAACAACAAGCGCGCGGCGGCCATTAATTTTTACAAGGCGGCCGTCATAACTCCAAAACTAATTACACACAATAAAACTAAAACGGGAGTCAGGACGTCTCCCGGGCGGACCGGAATTTCCATTTATACCAAAGGTTGCTGCGCATAAAATTCTGAACGAAAGACTTCGCATTTATTAAACCACCGCGCGAAGTTAAAATTAAACATGAAAAACGGGTGGCGTGTTAGGGTAGCTATGGTTTACGTACCTAGATAGGGACTCTAAAATACCTTTAAATAAGTTAGTGCGCTCACCATTCTGACCACATTTTCACTTATCATTTATTATTTAGTATGTATATATTAAGTCAAGCAATAACCTGTCATAAGTAAAAAAAGTAATGAAATAAGCGGTTACAAAAAATATTCAAAGTTGCTTCTGTCGCGAGCTATCTTTTGTCAAATAAACTTCTATCTCAGCTCGAAATCGAAGCTAAGATTTTTTAGTAATGAGTTACTATAATTGATGTTAAAGGGTGTTATGTTATAGATCGACTGTACGCGATTGCTTCTATGATGTTTTTTTACATGATGGACCTATAGACTTCTATCAGTCGGTTTGATCGTATCTATGATAAGATAAAGATGAATAATAATTTTCATTTTCAAAAATAAATTGCAATTGGGAAAAAATATTTTTGTACGAACGAACTGAAAGTAAACACAGATCGAAGAAGTGCAAATTACATTAGGACAGTCTCCTTACAATACGAACTAGCAGACACCCTACTTCACCTCCCTAACTACTCCACAAGGGGGCGCCACCTCCAACTATGCTATTTATTTCGACGGAAATTTGTAAATTTATGCAAATTTCGCGTCTTGCGCTAAAAGTTACTCCGTAGGTGTGAGTTTTCCATTTAAATTCGTCTTTCGAGTTAACTCGACGTTGACAGATTCTTGTATGTTATTTACGACGCCATTTTAGCTTCGTGTAGAAGGGAGAGGGGGGTGTGTAAAATGTTTAAAGTTTTGCGCGCTTGTGTTAATATAATTTTTTTAACGTTTAAATTGGGTTTGATAAAATATGTTACGTTAAATACCTTTGTATAGTGTAAGTTAACTTGATAAGTTTGAGAGGTATTTATTAATACTTGAGACTAAGCCATCCATCGATACAGTCTTTTTTTAAGACAAAGCCAATCATTACTGTTTTTGTCAAGAACAATCACAGGTTTGGTGGCAGTTAAGTATTGCTTTCTATATCGCTACCACCCAATTCAATCTTGATGGTACTAATTGATGGTGGTTTCTAGCCTAGTTATGATACCCTAGCAGCAGTGATAGCCTAGCGGTTAGAACGATGGTCTCCCGAACGCGGGGGCCTGAGATCAAACCCTGGCACACACTTCTAATATTATGTGCGTATTACAAGTTAATTATCACTTGCTTCGCTGAAGGAAAACATTGCAAGGAAACCTGCACACCAGAGAGTTCTCCATAATGTTCTCAAAGGTGTGTGAAGTCTACCAATCCGCACTTGGCCAGCGTGGTATTCTATGGCCTATACCCCTCACATTGTGAGAGGAGACCCTGAGCCCAGCAGTGGGATGATTATGGGTTATTGCTTTGCTTATATGATACCCTAGTTATGACATCAACTGTAGATCTCATTAAAAATTAACGCTAATTCCGTGTTTTAAAGTGATCCCATATTACCTTGAGTTGTAGACCAGGTACCAAATTTAATGCATTAGATTATTTGAAGTCTTCATTATAATGATAGTTAAGTATTATTATGTCTTATGTGGTGATACATTGATACATATTAAAGAAGGCGTTATTAAAGTCACGCTGATAGGTACATTTTAGTAAGGTTGTGTCCCGCGAATTGTTTATATGGATTGTAGTAAATACTATAATATCATATTATTTCAGATTGACTACTAAATGTCTTCCACACTGGCAATCGAACTCAGGACCCTTCGAACGGCAGGCCAGTAACGATTGCACCATAGGCACCATTGACAAAAAATCATTATAATTTAGCAATAGATCAAATATCAATGATTGGAACATTGAAGTATAATGTCATAGAACAGACATCTCGAACAAAATGTGTGTCCAGCCCGGGAGGTTCCATTTTCAAAATTGAGCCCCCGTTCTCCTTTCAAAATGGAACGAATCCATTGAAGATTGAAGCCACGTGGCGCCAATGCATTGGGACATACATGGTGTTCGCGGTGTCGGTTCTATACGCTAGTAATAATACTTCAATGGATTGGAATCGATTTTTATTGATACATTACAGGAAGCTTGTTATGCTTATGTATAACATTTACCAGTGTTTTATATCAAAAGATATGTCGACGACCTGTGTGACGCAATGGTTAACACGCCGTATCACCATGCCAAGGGTTCTAGGTTCTATTCCATCTTGGAAATTTGAATGATGAGTTTAAATTTCTGTTTTCAGTCTGGGCAAGTGCATTCTTGTCTTTGTGTCTTGTCCATAGCGCCCACTACACAGAAAACCCTAGTGGGCTATGGGTTTGGAGAGTTATTATAAAGCTTAGTAGCATTACCAACATAAAATATATTTAAAAGTTTCAACGGTATACAAAAGACAAACTATTCAAGTATAGAGCTCTCGCGCACTCTCCAAACAAAGGAAGGTAATTGAAAATTCTATCAAAACTTGCGCTGAACGTCTGTGTCTCGGCGAAGCGCCGCTGTGCTGTCTTCACGCTACTTGCTTCGATCCCTTAGGGCACCAGGGGCCCTTGAGAACACTAATCTCAGGCCCAAATTAATTATTTCTGTACAAAAATTAGATCTCCTAAATTAGATCTTATATTATAGCGGACACTGAACATTTTAAATGCAATAGGTACTCACCGTAACTACAATTCATGTACCTGGCTCGAAATATCGGTATTATAAAATACAAAACATAAGAAATATAACTATTGACGTTACAACGAAAATCGTTATCACAAAAGTAAAGTAAGTAATTCAATAATAAATGTAAATTTGACAGCGCATGTTCCATCCAGCCAGATATGCTGACTTCTGACATGTTGTTGTTACCAACATATTATTATGTACCAAAACTTTACTCGTATATGCTGTGTATTCTTGAAAACCTCTTCCTTAGGTACTTTAATTGAGTAGTTATTGAGTATATTATATACAAGATATGCCAAGATGGCGCTGTTATGCCAGTCGTATTTAGACAAGTGTAGTGATTTTAATTCAGACAGTTGATAGCTGCCTCTGAGTGAGGCCGTCTAGCTGTCTTTTTCACTATTATTTTTTTAGTAGTGCCATCCCTTTTACATAATTTACCAATGTAATAGTGATTGATGTAGTGAAACAAAAGATAAACGTGTGTGTGTTGTAGCTCGGTCGGAACAGATTTTTTGATTGATTTGTAAGGGCATAACGTCTCGATAGTTTAATATCATTGGGTTTAACATAAAAAACTCTGTAAAACAATGTCGTTATCTCCTTCAAAATTGTCAATTAAATTACTTTTGCGTATTACGAATCTATTCATAGTGCTTGGCAACTTAAAACTCTTCTCCAGTACTGGGCTAAGTGACTGACCCGTCAGAAGCCAGCACAAGCTCGCACGAAATGACTTGAAGTCGCGTAATGTTCAAAAGGCTGCTTTATTCCACAGCCTGAATGTTTGATATGGTAATGTATGGTGCCTACTTCTTGTTCGCTAATTATACCTTCATACCTTCTCATATAACTGGTCTGCTAAGGTACGATAAGTAGCAATTTTTTTGTTGCCTTTTGTCTTCGCGTTATCATATTTTTTTTAGTTTTTTTAACCGACTTCGAAAAAAAGAGATGGTTCTCAATTTGACTGTATTTTTTTGAGAATTCATTTAAATCAATGAGTCTCTTAATAGCATCTTATTTCTCTGAGTTTCTTACTTATTCCAGAATTCAAAATAATTTATTCATATAAGTAATAATGATACACTTATGCACGTCATTTTTTAAATCTACCAGCTTTTCGGAAACGTGCTTTATTATGGAGGAGAAGAAAAGCCGTGAAGAAACTCCTCAGCACATCTTTTAAAAACTAAAACATATTTATTACATATTTATAACAAATATACCATAGAGTCACTAGAAGTATCTCCCAAGTACAGTCTAACTGACAGAGTACCTATGATATTTAGTGATAGACTTTATTCACAGTACCTATAGACAGAGTAACCTTTTAGCATGTATGTATCATGCATGTAACACAATATTATCACTTATGACCCTAGCATCAAGTATTTCAGCGTTTATTCCAGTTGGTTAGTTAAAAGATTGGAATTTTGTCATGTGGTTAAATTATCAAATGTTTTCTATACATATCGAACACTTTTGATTAAACCACGTTTTTCTGTGTACTATATCTGTGATCTTGATTTGCTTTGATCCTGCAATTGTGTCGATATAACTCAACTTGAATAACATTCACAAGTCACGCGCAAATCGGCGTAGAACGGAACTCGGTGACTTAATTTAAATTTCTATTAAAAGTTGTCTCCGCACTCTCAGCTTGGAAATGCTATGCTTTAAGCTTTCAAAGTTATTTCACATTGACGAAAAATAAATGTTTGTGTAGTACTTTATGCATTTGAATTTTCTACAAGGTGCTATCCCTATAGATGTGGTGCATAAACATTTAATATAACATTTGCATTGACCCTGAATCGAATCTGGTATCCTTCGCCCTAACAGCTTATTATTAACAATGTTCGTCAAGTAGATGTTGCGTTGTAAACATCAAATTGGGTCTGCTACAAAAAAATGTATTGTCAATCATTGAAGTACTATTACTAGTATAGAAACGACACCGCGAACACGATGTATGTCCCAATCAATTGGCGCCGATCGGCTTCAATCTTCAACGGATTCGTTCGATTTTGAAACGAGAACGGGAGCTCAATTTTGAAAATGGAACCTCCCGGGCGGGACACACATTTTGTTCGAGATGTCTGTTCTATGACATTATACTTCAATGGGGTAACACGCTATATTATCTGTGTCGATTTAGCCAGCATGGTAAATTTTCCTGTATTTCAAATTTTAAGGACCCAAGTCTATCGACAAACAAAGAAGCACACAAACTTCCTAGACTAACCACATTCCATCTCGCTCGCACAAGATTCACAAAATTAATTATCCAAGCCGAAAACGAAGTTTAAAAATTGATTAAAGCTAGCGCCGACCGCATGCGTCCTAGCGGAGTTAGTTCGCTCGCAACACGGAAACGGCGAAGTTTCAGAGGGGCTAGGGGGCTTGGGGGACGCCCCCGCTAGAAAAGGGGGCAAAAATGAGCCACGAACTGAAGACGGATTGGGGAAGTTCAAAATTAGAGCTCGCAAGCCTCTTTCGCTTTACGAGTACCAATGTCTGGTGTTGTAAAATTTTATTTTATTTTTGGTTACTTTTATTAGATATAGTCGTATGTGCTTCGCGAATCCTCATTACCTACGCTCGCAAAAATGTTACGACGAGAATTATATTCTTGAACCGAAATAAAACCAAACTAAATGTTAATCCAAGCTTACCTACTAAATATATCGATGCACCGCATTTCAATTGGTAAGGCCTGGGATAAGCCGTAAGCGTAATCAAACGTACAAACATAGAAATAATATTATTTTTTTGCAAATGTGTTCCTGACATTCGTACAGTTTTCAGCTCTTACGAATTATTGTAAGTTTGAAAGTATATTTTGACCGGAGCACTTGCAGCGAACTCATAGCTATTTTAAAGTGAAGTATTTTTTGTTGTCAAGACAGGTTGATAAATATAAGTATAATATAAAATCAATTATATAAAATTTCCATGTCACAATTTTAGTTACCGTACTCCTCCGAAACGGCTTTACCGATTTTTACCAAATTTTATATGCGTATTCAGTAGGTCTGAGAATCGGCTACTATCTATTTTCCATACCCCTAAGTGATAAGGGTTGTTCACCCTTAAATATTTTTTTTTAATTTTTTGACGAAATTTTTTGTTTTTATTTTTTTATAATGTGGCATTAAAAAATAATACAACTCTTAATTTTCAACCTTCTAACACCAACCCCTATTTTTTAATAGTCATTTTAGTAATTTAATAGTTTTTCATCCCGCTCGATAACTGATCAATCACTTGGTAAGTTATCCCCGCCGGTTATAATATTAGTATAGATAAGCAAAATTTCCGCGTGCAAAGCTGCGGGCAACAGCTAGTATTTATATAAAAACACTGTAGCTATCATGCAAACTGTGGTTTCCTTCTGAAGTATTCCCCGAGCTCTATGAGTGGTTCTTCAAAATAGGTGTAAAAAGAGTTCTCCTTCAGGGCCGGCGATGCATTGGCGATTCCTCTGGTATTGCTTATGACGGTGACCACTTACCATCAGGTGGCACGTCTGCTTTTTCTTCAGCCATTCAGACTATAAAAATACAATCCATCCCATGTTCTTGTCGACGGTAGATAGAAAGAGTACCTACCTACCTACCGTCGATAAATACATGGGATAGAAAGAGATAGAGTCATGCTAGATAGAACATTTTCTTTATATTCTGAACAGATCTATTTTAATAACGTTACCAAAGAGAAAATTTATTTATACTTAAAATATTCGCAACGAATACAAAGAGAGTTTCACTTTAATATATTCGAGGCAGCCGTCGAACCCGCGTTAGAAAATATAAATTGGGATTCATATATTTTAGTGCGGCTTTTGAAAAGTAGTTGGGCAGGGTCTAATTCCTTTAGTTTTACTGCCTTTTTGGGCTTTTTACCCTCCGACCCCGTTTTATAAGGGTCGATGTTTGGTTAGGACCTTTTTTGCCTCCCCCGAATAGTTCGCCCGCTCTATATGTAAAATTACAAAGTTTTTGTTCGGTTTTTGAAATCAAAATGCTATGATGTTCCGTTTTCGTTTGGGGAATTTTTATTGAAGCTTAGTTTGTATCATCAGTGTTATCAGATTCCTTATATTTTTTTATAATTACCTCGTACACAAAAACTTGTATATCTGTTTTATAGTAAGAACTGTATGAAAATCTGTATAGTAAATTTTTTATGGAAATAGCTGGCAAACAAGCTGACGATACCTGATGGTAAGTGGCTATCGTCGCCCATGGACATCAGTAACATCAAAGGCATCACTGATGCGTTGCCGGCCAAGAAAGGGCGAAGAAAAAGAAAGAAAGAACTGGCTCTCAAGCCCCCAGCCGGAACACGACGAGCCGTTTGGCGGCTGACTCATGCTCAAGGGTGGTAGCTATCCAGACTAACCCCATGGAGAAATAATATTATAATAGTATTAATTAACAATTTATTTATTTGATATATTGATTATTTGATCGCAGCGATTGCTACCCTTTTCTTTGTGTAGATTTTAACTAAATCAAAACTTAGACATGTATGTGCGTGAATTATTCTTAAACAGAGATAGGTACAGAGCTTGCTCTTTGTGTATTATTATTATTATATTTTAGATTATTCATACATGTAATTAGTACATAACAAGTCTGCTGGAAGAGATATCTGAGAGAAATAAACGGTACATACAATATTTCTTCCAATAAGGCTCATTTAACTAAACTAAAATACCTTGGGTATGGGTAATGAATGAAATTTTGGATTGTAAAAAAACTAAATCCTTTTTACCCACTCTGCGCTCGAAATTTAGTTGGGAAATGTAAAATTACATTAATTTTACAAAGTTCTTTCGAGGCCGGCTTTCGTTTTGAATGCATTTCGTTCATTCGTTCTGAATGTTTTTAGCGAGGGAACGGTTTATAAATGGAATTCGTATTTTAAATAAAATTTATCTCTCTTGTTTTACTGATTTTTGGTCTGTATAGACTTTAGAGTATAATATTAGAAATGTTTGTACTTTATGATCTGTGGTTTCCATTCAAACTTTTTTAAGCAAGAGTAGGTATACCACGCTGTTCCATTGCGGATTGGAGAGGTAAGTGGCTTCTCATGTTTCGGGAGGTGACCACCTGAAGACCTCTGGATTAACAATTGCTACCTAATGATAACAATTGGGACCGTTAATAGTAGACTTTACGTACCCTCTAGAGCACGGAACCCATCGAAAAATGTTACCTCAAAACATGGTATGGCATGAAATAAATAAAATTGACAGTTACCCCAGTTTTAATACATAGCAAAGAAAGAAGTGAATATTGATATTAATGTTAATACATTATTAGGTATGTATTATGAGAAGTGATATAATTATAGTTCCTATCTATTATCTATTTATATATATCTATTTTTTATATAAAATTTTTGTCATAATACAATCATTTAATATTAGTAATATGCTAAAAATTACAAAATAAATTAATCCCTCACTACTTTGAAAGTGATAAAATGTAGCAATTTTCTCCTCCAATCTTATCCCATGTTACATTACAAGTCAACTTGACTATGTTATTCGAGCCTACAGAAAATTACTGACAAAGCGAATTGCTTCGTTGTTGTGTACAGAAAATTTATAGCCTCCCCAAAACTGCGATAGATTTCGGGTGCGGATGTAGGGACGACGGATGCCGATAGCGCACCGACTCCGAACCGATTTGACTTACGACTGCAAATACATTTTTTTTTATAATAACTTAGGGAACATACCAAAACCACGTGCCTCATTTAGGGGGGGAGGGGGGTCTTCAAAACACCACGATTGGTCACAGAGGGGTGGGGGGGCGTTTAGGTGTTTGTCACGTAGTCAATATTTTAGCAACAATTGCGCCACAAAGTCGTCAAATAAAAGCAAAATTATTATTTTTTAACTCTGGTTTGGCAAAAAAGTATTGAAAACCGTATTTATCAATTACCACGTGAAAACTAGGGGGGAGGGGGGGGGGGGTCTTCTCATATACTACGGATGGTCACGAAGGGGGGGAGGGGGGTAAAAAGTTGTTTACGTAAAAATGGGTTACGTGGTTTTGGTATGTTCCCTTATAAGTATTAACTGATTAACGATTGCTAACTAATGATAACAACCAGATCAGATCCAGACTGATTATATTCTTGCGTGCTGTACGACGTGTGTGACTGAAGACACGAATTACGTGCGCATTAGCTCTAGCATTCATTTATTTAGCCAGATTGTAGTTAGTAGTAGTGTGTAGACTAAAATTCCACCAGATATGTAGTAAGTCTAACTCAGTAAAAGCTTATTCACTCTACCCTTGAAGATATACACATTATAATTGATCGGAGACACCGACGCTGGCAATTTATTTCATTCCTTCGCAGTACGCGTGATACGAAGCGAAGTGCTTTGTTGCACAGGAGGAAAGCTAACTACAAAAGGATGGATACCGTCGTGACGTTCGATGGTGGAAAGGGGATGGGGGAAATAAATCGTTAAATTCCTATATATGTATATGTAGGAAAACAAGCACAAAAATGCCTTATTTTTGTGTGAATAGCAAACGAACCTCGTTGATTTAATTAAAAAAGGAATTACCGATGCAATTTCGGTCAAGATAAGTCAAAAAAAGAAAAAACTAGAATACACCTGTTTTTTTGTTCTGGAAATAGAAACAACTGGTACACCTGTTTTTTATTCCTGAAGTGCATTAATTACCGACAAAGTTCCTAATAAGTACGTGAACTCATAGGTGGGACAGATTCGGCAATAACTATCACTATGATACGAGCCTGCACGAGAACTATAGAAATTAGCAGAATTAATATTAGACAATTACGCTTCCTTTTCGCGAGGGGTGGATGATTTTCATGGTGTGCGAGGATTTTACGTCTTCCCTAGAAGACTTGGGCCTTCTAATTGGCAACTTCTCTTTTACTGCTAATAGGTACTGTCAGCAAAATATATGCGTAAGGTATGATTTAAAGTTGATAAAACATATATTTTTTTTAAATATTACTGGACGTTTTTATATCATGATACAAAAATACCTAACTGCATACCTAATTCTCTTCTTGGCTGTAGCTACTTGTAGATCAGGTCAAATTCTAAACCAAAGGTTAGCAGCTAAGGCGACTATTAAGTACTTATAGTATGTTTAGGACATTTTTATCTGCCTAGTTATTATTCTTCTTCTAAGAATCAATGGTTAAATTAATTTTTTTTCGTTAGCAATGAAGAGTCTTTATAAACGGATTTATAAACGCTTTTATACAATTTACAAAATTTACTATTACTGCCCACAACAAGGTCATACAATTTTCATTAAATAAAACCTCAAAATTACTTCTAAACTTTTACTTTTTAAAAGAAAATATAAAAATCTTTGTTCTGGACCTCAGATAAAAAAATTAAAGTGCATGTGCCCTTTCAATGATACGGGGTAGATGAGAAGAAAATAATTAATTCCCAGTTTACCTGTACACGAAAAAAACAACTTTGTAGTTTTATTAAATATACAATATCCAAGCCTAATTCACAAAATTTCACATTTATAAGATAAGTAGGAGTAGAATAAAAAAATTAACATGATTATTTGGTTTTGACATAATCGATTTATATTTAACACCTTTGATCTTTATATTTTTTTTCACTTAAAATAAGTTAATGCTTGACCATAATCCCACCTGATGGTAAGTGAAGATATGGTCCCGGATGGTGAGCGCACTAACTTAATAAAAGCCTATTCACTCTTTTCTTGAAGTCATCTACTTTATAGGTGGGTGCAAATTAATATTAATATTTAATTTATAATTTATATTTAATTTATAATTAACATGTTCAGAACAAATTCTAAATTAAATCATCCTTTTTTTAAGTTTATATTAACGTCTCAATTCTCTCTCCGCGTCTCCCCTCGAAACGTCAAACATCCCTCTTGTTCGGAATTTAAAATTCAAACAAACTGGCGAAGTCAAACATTCCAAGATGGCGCGGCTCGAGTACTGCCACCCTCCGCGTCTTTGGAAAACATTGGAATTTACAACTTTGGAACATCGTTTAATGTTAGCGACATGATTAGATAGGTAAAGACATAGATAATATAATGATCGTCTTAAGCTTTAACTTTAAAAATGAACGCGCTGCCACCAAATATTATTGTCACGACCTGCAAGCGGAAATATTCATTTTTATTATTACTTAACTTAAATTATTACCTAAATATTGCCACTTACAGGTTATATTAATATTGCAATAGAACCTATAACCAACCCCCACGTTAATTTGTAGTATTTTTTGTTTTATAAATTGTACCTTCAAAATGTTTTTTTTTTCAATAAATTTTTAATGGCTGTTAAAATAAAACAAAATAACAATACTTACGAATTATTAATAAATTAAGATTGATCAACAAGTCAGATGAAAAAAATAGAGACGTTACAGATTTTTATCGATACAGGTGTTGGTGTTATTAACCTATAATCAAATAGAATTGCAGTCTGTAGTGGGTTCCGGAAGGCTCACACTTGACTGCTGTGAAAAAGAATTTTTAAATTTAAATAGATAGGATTCTCTGTCATCTTGTTTTTACTTAATGTCTTGATATACAATAAATCCCTTGTACTCTGTTCTTTTTCCTAGTTTATTTTTGCCAAAAACCCTTCAGGTTATGGGCCCAGCACGCTTCCACTGCGCTAATTTCATTTAGCTAACCTGAGCTACATCAGAAATGAACCTGAGACTGTACAGGAGGCCTTGAACTGTTCAGAGTCTGTCCATTGGAAAAATGCAATGAAAGATGAGTATCAATCCTTCCTTAAGAATAAATGTTGGACATTAACTGATGCATCGAAAAATCATACGCCAATCAAATCCAAGTGGGTTTTTAAGAAAAAGATTGGTGCAAATGGAGAGTTATTGAAATATAAGGCTCGCCTTGTTGCCAAGGGCTACACACAGCGTTACGGCATCGATTATGAAGAAACTTTTTCACCAGTGATAAGGTACTCCTCAATTCGTATATTATTAGCTATAGCAGCTTCAAAGAATATGGATATTGATCACATGGATGTAAAAACAGCGTTTCTGAATGGAGACTTGAAAGAGACCGTTTACTTGGAACAACCAGAGGGTTTTAAAATCAAAGGAAGTGAACATAAGGTCTACAAACTCCATAAGGCGATATATGGATTGAAGCAAGCTTCGAAATCCTGGTACGAGAAGATAAATAATGTTTTACAAAATAAACTGCAATTTAAAAGATTATCTTCAGAGCCCTGTGTATATTTCAAATCTAATAATGAAGAATTAGTCATAATTGGTTTGTATGTTGACGACATTATATTATTTTCAACACAAAACTCACAATTGAAAATTGATGTCAAGAAAAAGCTCATGAACGAGTTTGATATGAGTGATTTAGGACCCGCCAAATACGTATTGGGGATGCGAATCACAAGACAAAAAGATAAATTGCTTTTAGACCAGTCTAAATATATTAAAGAGATTATATCTCGTTTTAATATGTCTGATTGCAAACCTGCGCAAACGCCCATGGAAACGGGACTGAAACTTACAAAGGCTGATAAAAAGGAAGACAACTTAGAATATAGAAATTTAATTGGTTGCCTAATGTATGTTGCAGTTTGTTCCCGGCCTGACATCGCTCACGCGGTAAGCATGCTGAGTCAGTTCAATGATTGTTATAGCGAAGCTCACTGGAAAGCTGCGAAGCGCGTGCTTCGATACTTAAAAGGTACCGTAAACCACAGTCTTGTTTTTAAAAAAGGCACTTTAGATGTCGTGGGGTACATAGACGCGGATTGGGCCGCATGTGAGGTCGATCGTAGATCTTACACTGGGTTTGTATTCAAAATTGGGGAATGTACTGTTTCGTGGGAAAGTAGAAAGCAAAGAACGGTTGCGCTTTCTAGCACTGAAGCCGAATACATGGCTCTCTCAGATTCTTGCAGGGAAGCTATATTCATACGTACATTAATGTTTGAATTACTATGTAAGCAATGTTGTATAACTATATATAATGATAACCAGTCTGCACAGAGATTATGTAATAATCCTATGTTTCATGGTAGGACTAAACACATAGATGTGAGACATCACTTTATTCGAGAGATTGTTAAAAATAATGTAATTAAATTGGAATATTTGTCAAGTAATGAAATGACTGCAGATATTTTAACAAAAGCTCTCACTAAAGAAAAACATGTTAAGTTTGTAAAGTATCTGAATTTAAGTGATAGTAATTAATGTATATTATTATTCTTATAGTGCATGTTTGGAATGTGTTTAGATTAAGAACCATTAGGTAGAATTCTGAATTCTATTTGTTTAAGGGCCAGTGTTGGTGTTATTAACCTATAATCAAATAGAATTGCAGTCTGTAGTGGGTTCCGGAAGGCTCACACTTGACTGCTGTGAAAAAGAATTTTTAAATTTAAATAGATAGGATTCTCTGTCATCTTGTTTTTACTTAATGTCTTGATATACAATAAATCCCTTGTACTCTGTTCTTTTTCCTAGTTTATTTTTGCCAAAAACCCTTCAACAGGTACCTTTTATAGAAAAAATTTTCGACTATGAATATCAGCAACACTGATGCGTTATTGGCCAAAAAAGGGAAAAGAAAAAGAAATAGTAAACCAGCCGGAACACGAGTCGTTTGGCAGCTGAATTAAGCAAGAGGGTGGTGACACTGGTGGCTATCCAGTCGGACCCCACGGAGAAATAATACTATGTAGCAATATTTATTTCGTAATTTTAATTTCTGTATACCGAATATTATTTATGTATCTAAGACCAAGACGCATCGCCCTCCTCAAATCTGATGTTCAAACAAACTGATCCAAGATGGCGGCTCGGATGACAAGTGCAGCCGAGAACAAATTCAATAAGTTGTGTCGCGCGGGGAATGCGTAATTTTAGTGTCTTTGTGATGGAATAGTGTTGCGCTAGCGTTCCTTGAATTATCGATAAAATATTCGATTTACACCGAAATAAAATAAAATATATTGTACTTTTGTTGTAAATAGCCGACCAGCAGATGAGCCGCTTGATATTAAGTGGTCATGGTTAACGTAAACCAAAGTAACATCAAAGGCATCAATGCGTTGTTGATCAAAAAACTGGGAGTAAAGAAATTCTGTCGATTTTAAAATGTGCTAACCAGGTTTGTATAAAAACTTACATTGCATGAGTAGTTAATCCTGAAAGTTATTTAACTGTAACTGGTTGTAACAGGATCCAGCGACTTTCAACAAGAGAGACCGTTAGCTAACATTGTGCATTGCTTAGCAGGGTGCACTTCGAGTAGGGGAAGTTGGGTCTAAGGATGGATGAAGACTGTTAGGTATATTAGATTATAATATTATGTATATTAGACAATTATGTGAGCTTAATTTTATTTACGCAAAATATGTATGATAAAAATTGACAAAATGTTAACACAAAACCAACATTTATCATAAAAATATAATATAACATATTAAACCTTTATAATTTATTTATTAATCACCATTCTATACTTGCTAACTATTTTCCTTATTCATGAAAAAG